>NQII01013061.1:0-14500 GCA_002778355.1 Clitarchus hookeri
TACGCTTATTTGGTCCACTATGTACTGTACTAATCGTTCATTACATTTTAATGACGAAAATTAAAAAAAAAAAAACGAGCGTCTCTTAACACTAAAAACAGTTAATTTCTATGACACTTTCTCTCCTGCAGAGTAGGGTGAGCGCGACTACCTGGAAATAAACAGCTTTATTTAATAAACGGGCAGTGAAGGGGGCTGGATTTTTTTATTTTTTGTAATTATTATGAGTTGTTGTCACTTAGGAATTGTAAAATGTAATGGAACTACGTGGAACTTTTTGTGAAAAGTCTGCAAACTAATTATATCTATTTTTTCCCCTACAAAATATGCCTTCTTTCAAATCGATATAACTACCTGATTTATTGAAACAATTGACAAAAAAACAATAATAATAATAAGAAATGCACACCTGACGCTTCACCTTCCATGTTTTAAACTTCACTATTTTCGGACACAGAACACAACACATGCGCAGTTTCTCCGTCAAAGTTGTGGGCGCAACTGACTCACGCTTGCCGTGCGAGAAACAGTGAGGCAAAGCGCGCCAGCACTGGCTATTGTGTTGCTTCCTCGGACCTTTTTATTGCGGTTCGGTATTTACTATTCTACTACCTAATACCAAGTGTTTTGTTTTATTTTAAAGCTACGAAATTTTTCATTTTTGTCCTCATAAATGAGCAATCCGGCCTTGTGTGCACCGTACGGAAATACTGGACGCCTGACGACATCTCAGTGGTACGTATCAAACATTTTCACGAAAACTACTTGGTTTTTTTTTTTTTTTGGAAAATACAAGGGAAAGTGGAAATTGGTGACGGCGTGAATATCGCAGAGATGAGCCAGTTTTAAAGAACGGCGCAGTTCCGCGTATATTTTCAAACTTACCGCAGTATTTAAGTCAGAAGTGCCCTGTTAAACGTAAATCCCTACGAATAAAGGACAGAAGAAATTTAAGAAAAACGGCATAAAGTGGAACAGGAGAACAAAAAACGATTGGATGAAGAGGACCAAATATGTTACTTCTTTTTTCGGAATGACTCCAATCACACGTCAACCGTTCAAACTGGAGTGTTTTCAACGACAAACCCTGTTGTTTACCATATAAAGCAGATTTTCACAGTGCACCTACAATCAGTTGTAGCATAAGGGGTCACAGCAATCTTACGACAGAAGTTCACGTAAATGGTGGGATTGCTCCTGAAATTTCCGCTGTAGGTAAAAAAAATGGGGAATTAATTTTCCATAATTCGCTCCTCAGCAAATGGTCTCAGCTGAGGTATATTATCGAGTTTTGTAATAATGTTGACAACATAAAAAAAAAAAACTTTAATACAACAGATTACTGCAACTCTTGAAAACCATATAAATGTTATTGAAAACGATGAAAACACAACTGTTAAAGATACATACATTTTGAAAACATTATGTCACATCAAAGATCAGTTTTCACTTCTTTGATGGGGAATTTTTTTTTATAAAAAGTACAGTGCAGAATCGATATTAAATGTCTTCATTATTTGCATGCAGTCCGTTAAGTGCTACAAAGCAATTATACAAAACCATATTTTATTGTTGCCGCATCCTAGGCTTTTACAGAAACTTTCAGCGTCTTTTAACATCTCACCTAAATTAGAAAACGAATGCACAAATTTATATAGGCATGTATCAAAACATTGTCAGATCATGAAAAAAACTGTCAACCTTCAGAATTATGAGATTTATGTAAAGCAAAGTATAGAATATAACAATGGTGATCTGCTTGGTGTCGCAACAAACAAATCAGACGAAGCTGCTAAAACAGTTACCGCTTTTCTTGTCAGTTGTTGTTTTGGAAGTTTCAAAGAAGTAATTAGGCTTGTTCCTGTTAAAACATTAAATGGATTAAATCTAGCTGAGATAGCAATAAATGTGATCAAGCAGGTTATAAGTTGTGTTTTGAAACTACTTTGTTATTGTTAGAATAAATAGAATAGAATAAATCGTATTATGTTTAGCGACTTGACGAAATACTCAACGTCAAATTACATTCTCAATATTGATGGTAACCCATTAAAAATATTTTTTTCTGTACGACACTGTTCATGCATTTAAGAATATACAAAATAATTGGGTGAGTTTGAAATACGACGAGAAAACATTCGTAATTCCATTTTGGAATGACCTGAAAAGTTGTAAAAATGCTCTCGTAGATAGTATTAGTGCAGATTTTAATAAGATCTCTCAAGCTAAGTTCTCAAACATTAGAAATGTGTAAAGTATGAATCTGAGATGCTTGTGACGTCAGCTCCTAAACTAAGCTACAAAATACTGTATCTAAATAATTTGGAAAGGCGGAAAGTTAATCTCGTTGTAAATATTGTTACTTGAAGGCCTGAGGGGCGTATCTGAGTTCGTGAAGGATGGATGTCTTAATAAAAATAGAAGAACTAAATGTAATAATTATATTTATTCCCAATACAAACATTCAAACATCTGTTATTTACCAGTCTGAGCGTCCTATTAACTCTTTATTATTCTTATTGAGCGCAATATTATATTACTATCTCCATTTCAATTAAAGTCTTTATCACGGTCTTTGCTGTTGCTAATGTCCCTTAAACTGCTCCAATTATTTCCACACGTTTAGTTAAACTATCTACTTCCATCGTCCCGAATGTCTTTCCACTCACGCATCCAGTCCACAGTCCCGCAGATCAGTGCCACTCTTCACTGCGCACAAGCTCGCCGACGCACTCTCGCAGATCGCTGCCACCGTCCCTCGCCGCTCCGGAATCGCCCTACTGTCGCTTAAGGTCGCACGAGACGCCAAACTCTCGGCTCTTAATCACTCCCTCCTCAGAGGCCCGCACGTGGTATTTATACTCGAGGTAGGTGCCGTCTAGAACGTTCTCTGCAATCCAAGTTGTTCTGGGAAAGATAATTGTGATGACGACGACATTCCTGCGTGATATATGGAGAAATATGAGCTTCTCAGGGTCAGCGAGGCGCGAGCTGCGATAAGTTTATCGGCGTGTGCGGCGGCGTCCTTTATGATAGGCCGCTCGCTTCGTCTAACGTTACACACTTTACTTCCAGCTCTCGGCGCCTTCTGACGCGAAGGAAACATCGGACAGCGACATGTAACACTGCCTCCTCCTCAAGTCTGTTCGTCCCGTACATACACTGCAACATCCGAACCTTGGTGAGTGCCAGACGGTCGATGCGGACAACCTTCGGCTTCGTCCGAGAGCCTTGACGACAAACCAGAAAGTCAACATAATTGATCTTATTAAGAATCCTGTAGGGGCCTTCCCAACATTTCTGTAGCTTCGGGTAGTTCCCTTTTCGCCTCTGCAGGTTGTACAGCCGCACCAGTTGTCCTCGAAATACCTCGTCCGACATTTTCCTATCATAACGCGTCTTCATCCAGTCACTATTTATTCTGAGGTGCTGTCGAGCAAAATCACGAATGTTAACAAGTCTTGCGTAATTCGTTGGCATAATCAGGGGATGCAGCTTCATCTTCTGTCGGTCGGCCAAAAAGCAGGTCACTGGGGAGGCGTAGCTCTCTTCCAAACAGTATCATTGAATGTATTACCCTTGTGGACTCGTGAACTGCTGAGCGGTAAGCAAGAAGAAACAATGACACCTTTGAATCCCAGTCCTTCTGGTTGTCTGCCACAAAGATCGACAGGTACTCCTCAAGAGTGCGGTTAAGCCTCTCGACCATTCCATCCGACTGAGGATGTAAGGCTGTAGTCCTAGTCTTTTACATCCCCAGCTTCAAAGTTTCTTCCCTGGTAAGAATGTAGTTCTAGTGGAACCACAAACCTCGAGAAGACATGTACTGTGCCTCAGCCACAGCCATAGTACGTGCTTCCTGGTTCAGGAGGGGAGAAAGAGAGAGAGAAAGAGATAGAGAGAGAGAGAAAGAGAGAGAGAGAAAGAGATAGAGAGAGAGAGAGAAAGAGAGAGAGAAAGAGAGAGAGAAAGAGAGAGAGAAAGAGATAGAGAGAGAGAAAGAGAGAGAGAGAAAGAAAGAGAGAAAGAAAGAGAGAAAGAAAGAGAGAGAGAACGAGAGAGAGAAAGAAAGAGAGAGAGAAAGAGAGAGAGAAAGAGAGAGAGAAATAGAGAGAGAAAGAGAGAGAGAAAGAGAGAGAGAGAGAGAGAGAGAGAGAGAGAAAGGAAGAGAGAAAGAGAGAAAGAGAGAAAGAGAAAGAGAAAGAAAGAGAGAAAGAGAAAGAAAGAGAGAAAGAGAGAAAGAGAGAAAGAGAGAAAGAGAGATATAGGAAGAGAAAGATAGAAAAACGAGAGAGAAAAAAGAGAGAAATAAAATAGAGAAAGAAATAAAGAGAAAGAGAGAAATAGAAAGAAAGAGTGAGATAAAGGGTGAAAGAAAAAGAAAGAAAGAGAGAGAGAGAGAGAGAGAGAGAGAGAGAAAAGAAAAAGAAAGAATTTCCGCTACGCCTTTTGAATGTTCTTTCTCGGACGAAAAAAAAAGAACACTGTCACTAGGGCCTACGCACGGTAATTTGCGCTGATATTTTTTAACTGTAACAATGAAATATGCTTCCTTCAGTGCTACCTCAAAATTCAAATACTTGGAATAGGCAACGTTTATTCTAAAAATAATATACCAAAAAACTAGGTTAAAACAATATTTTAACTGTGAACTATTTATTACTAGCCGTTGCCAACACATCACTGCTCTCGCTGTTTTTAATTCGTATTTAATACGAAAGAAATATTACAAGTTATAGAAGATAATAAGTTAAAGTTTCATTTATTCAAGAATACAGTACTTTAAAGTTAATAACAGTGTTCTATATATGTGGTATACAAGTTATTGAAAAAACAGTTTGACATGTTACGCCTAGGGTGATTTTTCAAAGGTTCGTTTCAAAACATCCTAAGAAAGCGTGAATGGACCATACGTAAATAAATACATATTTACAAATCTGCAACTACACAGCCCAAGAAAAAAAAAATTCCTTGTCATCAGAGTGCATGAAAACTTCTGCAAATATTGCTCCCCAGTAAGAGTGGAACAAAAAACTGCAACCTTGAAATTAGTTTGCAAAAGTTTTTGGTAGTTAAATACTGCTAAAAAAATCAGCTCAAATCACATTTTCTTCTATCATGTACGGGTAAAAAATTACAAGAAATGCAAACTTCAATCGTGGATGAATAGAGCCTACTATAGTGGCTGGGAGTGAGGTACAGTGTAATACCTTTCTTTTTAATGCACATTACAATACATCGAAACACATTTATAATGCACGATAAGTAACAAAGTTCGATAGGAAAAAATAAACTACAGCATTCATTTTAAGGAGTGACAGCCAGATCTTCATTCCTAACCAAGCCAGGATGAAACGCCTAGTTTTAGGCATCCGAAAACAACTGCAGTTCATTCATAATTACTTCCAACTTTTCTGAAGCCCTGCTGAAGTTCTACTTATAGGATATTCCTCCGCCTCATGAATAATAATAATGGCGTGTGGGGAGTGCACCCAGGGCAAGGCAACACCCTCCGAGTGACGGTCTTTCCAGCTGGGACCCGTAGGTGACCGTCATCCCCGGGCATGACAGAAATGAGACCATAGAATGGAGCGGCGCTGGAGTGCAAGGGCGGGGAAGCGGGAGTACCCCGAGAAAACCCGCCGGCAAGCGGCATCGTCCAGCACGATTCCCACATGCGAAGATCCGGGAGTGAACCCGCCGGGGATCGAGCCCGGATCGCCGTGGTGGGAGGCGAGCGCCCTGGCCACGACGCCACCGCTGCCTCCGCCTCATGAAAACAAAGCTTATCCCATTAAATAAAATAACACCAAAGGGACAGCGTACCGCATTCGTGCGCGCTTAGTGTAATAATATTTTGCATAAGAACTCTTTCTTGCTAGGCATTGCCAACACACCTATTTCCTCACCGTTTTAATTAATATTGATTATAAATTAAGTATTACAAATTATAAAAGAAATTTCAATCATATTTCAATTTAACCAAATATAAGGCACTTTAATGTTAACAAAAGTGTAAAACGCTTGTGATATACAGGTTGATTCTAAAATCATGGGACACACATTGAGAGGAGGTAGAGCTGACTAAAACAAACAATTATTGTATANAGGTAGAGCTGACTAAAACAAACAATTATTGTATAGGAATATATGGGCGGAAGTGACGCGTTGAGGCAGAAACACAAAAACATAACACATTAACGGAAACATAAAATGTTCATTAGCAGCATACTTAACGAGTGATTCCGTACAGAAAATGTTAAAACAGTTGCTAGAAATGCATCCACCAACAGTCACGCATGCTTGGCGACCTCTACATATGGCGTGATTGGCTGACAATGGTGGCGTGCGTGAAATACCCGGCGTATTTGAATCTGTTCGCCAATCACTCCACCGACGCTACCAAGCTTGCATTACTGTCGGTGGTAGCAATTTTGAGCAATTATTATAAACATTGCTGTAAAAAGGCATTTAGCGGCGACGTTGTAAATAAACAATGTGTTGCATTTCATGTGTTATTTTTGTGTTTGTGCCTCAACGCGTCACTTCCGCCCACATATTCCTATACAATAATTATTTGTTTTAGTGAGCTCTACCACCCCTCAATGTGTGTCCCATGATTTTAGAATCATCCTGTATAACATATCTAAGAAACAAACCAACACGTCATACATGGTGCGATTTTTCAAAAGGTTTGATTCAAAAAGTTTGAAGAAACGGCGAATAGACTACAGTTCGAAATGTGTGCTAATGACATACCGCTTTGGTTTGCATAAGTCGGAACAACGGTCTCGCTAACTCTTACGTTCACACAGCATTCATTTCCAACGGCGGCATCCTTGACCTAGTAACTGTGTCTGCGGCAGATAATGTTATCAGCAAAGCCCGTCTGGTATGAAACTCCCTCGGGTTTTCGCAAAGCCTGATGCCCACGTGACCAAGATATATTTACACGCGACTAATTACGCTACGCTTGATGCGACTTCAAAATGCCGTTCCCGCCCCCTCTCTACTAGCACTTTTTCCTATCATAATAAAGAGCATGATTCCTATCCTCTGTCTCCTGTAGCATTTTCTGTTAAACATAATAATGCATGAAACAATTTTTTAATTCCTTCCTGTCGAAAGGGTTTTTACGGTGACTATGCCGGTTTTTTTCCCTTTCTCTTCTAAATACAGTTTAGCTATAAGTACACTTAGGGAGGTTGTCATGGCCACAATCTGGCCATGGCAGCCCAATCCCTCTTTGCAGTGATGCATGTCTCCTTGCATGATACTCCCTTCCTTGTAGGCGTATGGGACTTAGCCCTGAGACGCACTTAACTCCCGTCCCTACCGCGGGCTCATATAACACTTAGTTTTGGAGTAGTTAGCAAAAAAAAAAAAAAATCAAAATACCAAGACAAATTGGCGACTGTACCAGTTGCTGAATTTGACTTACGCGACAATCATCATGGTTCGGCATTTTAAATGAAGTCTTTCAGCGAGTGTTTTCAGTTCTAATAAAGTTTTAAACTGTCTCGTGGTTAGTTCATTCTGCCACTGTTAAACAACTGAAATCGCAATAAAATATGAAATTATTTTCATCAAAGCAAAAAGGTTTTGCGGAGAAATACAGCTTCGAACATATACAGGTTGTGCTTCAGCTGCTGGCTATCCACGAAAAAAAAAAAAGGTGAAAACCATACGTCTTTTGGTGTAAAGTGAATCCTAAGGGCGATACACATCTTCGAAGTTGGGCCTGAAACACGAGTGTATCACGAATATCGGACAAACGCTTTAAGATGGGACATTCAGTTTCCGGATAAGGTGTAACTGAGAACAAATATCTGCAAACACCACAACACCTGTCTGTTGCTGTCGTCAAATTATGCAAAGGAAATAATCACGGTTACTACGCCTATTTAGACCATCTCCACGACGCTGTAGCATTACGGTACTTGAGATTTAAAAGATGGATTGCTAACCCGCGTGTCACAGTTAACACTGAAAGTCTGCATTGTGTGTGAAGTTAAGTCTTGAATAATTTCTTCAATGTTAACTAGTGCTTCAGGTCCAACTTCAAAGATATGTATCACCCTTAGGATTCACTTTATACATACATATATATGTATACATATACATATCTATGTGCATATATATGGAGTGGGCTCTGGCAATTGTTTAGGCCTACTATTAGTTATTATTTCAAAATTTCGACTAGCCTATGTGGGGGCAGTTCAGCGGGGTTTAGCTTTCACGTATGAATTCATTTCGAACAACTTTCTCGTCCATTTCATGATGGCTGCAGTCTTGTATTGCAATATTGTGTATACCAGATATCATTTATTTTTTTACCTCCAAGTGTGATTTTGTCCATATCGGTTGTTTACATCGCCATAGGCGATTTCGCAAGTGAACAAACCAAAAGCAAGAAATACTTATTTGCTATTTTTATGTAAAACTAAATTAATATTTTTTGTATAGGAGCAGTAAAATATTTTGTTGTTGAAAACAAATTATTTTGTTGTTCTTATTTGGTTGCGCCAAATTAAGTTTTCATTGGTGCAACTAAATATTTATTTGACTAACGTACGCAAGTGTATATTTCAAGTTTTACAACTTCAATTTAGTTTTATTAAAATCTTTATATCGTTATTGAGCATCAATAAATGCACCAACAAACACTTACTATGTCATAAAAGTAACAAACAAACTCTCGAGCTGTATTTTCGAATGAAGCCGAACTAATGGGTGGCCGAACTAATGGGTGACCAAACTAATGGGTGACCAAACTAATGGGTGACCAAACTAATGGGTGACCAAGCTAATGGGTGGCCAAACTAATGGGTGGCCAAACTAATACGTACAATTGATTCAACTAAATACTTTGTTGACAGACTAATTTTTTTTGGCCCAACACAGACGTTTTGTTTATTGAAGCATGTACTTTGTCAGAACAACAAAATTAATTTTGTTACTTTACAAGTTTTGTTTACTCAAAAAAATATTTTGCTGGAGCAAACTACATATTTTTGGTCCTATGCAAACATATGTTTTGTTGGCTGGAACAAACGTTTCTCTCAGTGCACTATTTTTTTTTTTAACGTAGGTATTGCAGCAGTAAAATGCGCATCAATAAAACATCTGCTTCCTAAAATTTCACTATGCCTCTTGCTCGATACTAGTAGTCAGAAACGTGACAATATTGTTACATGGGAACGATTCAAAAATGGTAGAAAAAAACAACAACCAAGAATTTTAAAATTGTTTAGTTGGACGAGAGCCCAGCTACATAGGGTTATCCTGCATTCCAGACAAACACTTTGTGAAAGTATTAGTTATGGAAAACGAGGCAGAAAACACATTAAGACCTATGACGTAACGTGATTAAGGGACACTTACACGCCTTTGAAAATGGGGAATTAAAATTAGTTATTTCCAAAATGTCAGAAATTGCGTGAGATGATACAATAAATACGTGAATAGTGTAAGCATTATTTTTTATCTTCCATCTGTGAACATTTTGCGGGTAATAACATCACCCGTAGGTGACGAAAGATTATTACGACGTAATAATCCCATGTACATGCAACACTATCGGGCACACTGTTCGAGAAAACATGCAACGTCATCAAGGGCTACGATATCACCCGAAAAATGTTCACATAAAATAGGGCATTCACGGGATCCTGGCGTCTTGGCGAGGTGCTGCGGGCCATCTTGGATGACGTCACGCAGAAACCTCCTGTTCTGTCGTTCCTTGTCAGCAGTTTCCATCTTGGATTTCCTTTTTTTCCCTAGAAATTTCCCTTTTTTCCTTGGAATTTCCTTTTTATATTCTTATTCCCGACTTCCATCTAGTTTGTTAATGCTCTTGCATTCCGATTCTTATACTTCGTGCTATGACATTCCGATTTTCTTATCGCATGTTCTCCCATTCCTTCCTTTCTCTCTCTTGCATTATATCCCTTGGTTATCTCATATTCATTCTGGTCTCCTTTTGCCTTTTATCATTCCTTCTTGTCTCCCACCCCTTTCCCTTCTATTGCTTTTTACGTCATCCATCTTTAACGACCACAAACTAAAATAATTCCCAGAGCTCCTAGCGGCCACCGTTTGAACTTAACTCCCCGATGATAGCACGCACCTCCAGGCGACGTGATTAACAACATACACAAAATGGCCGCATCGATACCAGCGCTCCTAGCTGCGAATGGTAAAACTTCTCACACTTTGGTGGTGGGAGCGAGAATTATATATAATTACGCACCGAAGAACCATGCTACAGCAAACATGAACCCATTAATAAGAAACCTCACAAACCACATAGCAGGACTCAAGCCATCATTCTTATCCACAGACCACCTTCGAGAACAGCGGCATGAACGCCTCTTTTACATCAGCGAGGAAGACGAGCAACATGAAACCGAAGGCCTCCACGACAGCAGTCACTCAACACACAACACAACCAGAACCAGCACCCAAGACTCCAGCAGTGACTCCAGCACAGAAACCGAAGACACATCAACATCCACATCAACAGAATAAATCAACAGAAGGTTTTTTACCGGGGGTACTCCCCTTTTTCCTTCTAACAACAATTCAACAAATCAAGACCCTTCAACACCAAATAGAACACCAAATTCGACAAGAAAATTAAGAACTAAGAAATAAATAAAATTTACCTTACCGACTAAGTAGTTGTAAACCCTTAAGAACATTATTAACACTAGTATAATCAAGCTTTCCATTAAATTTAAAAGTAAAATCAATTAGAAACTGGCATTTCAACAAAATACACAAATAACTAATATTAAGGCCAGTATGCATTATGTTTGGAATGGCTAGTAAAAAAGAGAGCGAGAGAGAGAGAGAGAGAGAGAGAGAGAGAGAGAGAGAGAGTGAGTGAAGTGGTAGTACCTTGACGTGCGGACTGACGAGGTAGAGGAGCGGGTTGGCGCGCAACCTCTCCGCCTCCTCAGTCATGCGGCGCACCTCCTCGCGGCGCGCCGAGCCCAGCACGGACACCTCCTCCCGCGACATGGCGTCCGTCGCCCTTGGCAGCGCCTGCACGTCCGGGAGGCTCTTCTTGCGCTGCACCGCCGTCGCCACAGGCACCGCCTGCGACAACACCGACACGCTACGTCACCACCTACCTACCTACCTACCTCCAGTCCCTCACTCTCAAGAGACAAAGCAGGCACCTCATTGTTAGTTCACCTTCTACCTCTCACCGACTGAGCAGGCAATTCATTCGTTCATCCTCTACCTCTCACAGACCGAGCAGGCATCTCATTCGTTCATCCTCTACCTCTGAGACCGAGCAGGCAACTCATTCGTTTAACCTATACCTCTGAGACCAAGCAGGAAACTTCATTCGTTCATCCTCAACCTCTGAGACCGAACAGGCAACACATTCGTTCATCCTCTCCTTTTCACTGACCCAGCAGGCAACACATTCGTGCATCCTATACCTCTGAGACCGAGCAGGCAACACATTCGTTCATCCTCAACCTCTGAGGCCGAGCAGACATCTCATTATTCGCTCATCCTCTACCTCTCACCAACCGAGCAAGTATCTCGTCCATTCTTTATCTACCTCAGAGACCGAGCAAGCAAAACGTTCGTCCATCCTCTACATCAGAGACCGAGCAGGCTTCATTCATTCTATCTCCGACACCAGGCGAGCATCTCTCCCAGAAGACCAAGTAGCTACTAGGCTTGCAACTAAAACAGCGATGCGCTGAAGATACCGCATGTACAAAGAAAAAACTCAATCTGTGCCAGACTGTGTTATATATATATATATATAATATATATAATATATATATCAAATTACGTTTACCACCTGGGGAAAATTTTTTAAAAACCATATTCTATAATTTCGACATAAGAAAATGTAAAAATCACAATTTCAGTATTTCTTATAACTACAATAATACAGGCGAATTAACTTTCAGGAATGAGAATCTACACTGAAAAATAACACACTTTTGAAAACGATTTCGTCAATTTTGTATGGTCCGAAAGCAGTAAGTTATTAAAAGCGGAATAAATAAATAAACCAATTACAATATTTTCTGGAATTCACATATGGAACACCTAGTGGGAGATGTGTTTCTGCACGTGAGGTAGAGAATTAATGGAGCTCAAGGACGACTCTTGCCAGAGGTAATATCTCTACGCCCAAGGCACTGATCTCTAGCACATTCTCTCACAAGAAAGTTGCATCTTTAATGCATTAACAGAGCACATAGAGTTCACCAGTTTGGCGTTCAAGTTCTACACAATCAACATCTTATTAAGTTACATAAAATTTATAAGTACATCAAGCATTCGTTTTTTTTTTCATTATTTTCCCATCATATTATTAAATTCATTAAATTTGTGTTGTCCACTATATATTAACGTTATTTTATTGTAGCTGCACTACAACTAGTTCAGAAGTAGTATAGTATCATCTTAAATCAATTGTTAATGTAACAAATTTTACTAACAGAATTCAAACCACGTGGTTTCTACAATTATAATGGTAAAAACAGTCATTCAATGTTGTGACAGAAGTGTATGCATGGTGTGTGCGTGTAATAAAGCACAGGCCTGTACAACGAAATTTAAACAGATGGCAGGTCATAATTTCTTACACGCGACTCACGAAAGTTCTTATGTCAATTTATGAGCCAATATTGAGGACACGCGATAAAGACTGAAGTCAGTATACCTCAACTTTAGTTTATCGGAATGATTGTGACAACATCCTAGTCGTCATCGTCGTTTTCACTATCATTGCCCTCTGATTTCTGGTATTTCCTAAAGTAAAACAGCAAAAATCCTTAGTAACAAAAAGTATTTCAAAAATGCATCACCGCAATTCACGATGCTGGTAAGCGGACGTGCTGAAAATACTAGTTTCGTTTACGAATTCCGTTTCAACTTCACTGGGTTCGGTCAGTAACAGAAAGCAAGCGTATCCAAGATGCACATAATATGGATAGAACTTTTCGTCTGCATTACTGACGATATTCTTCTTTAAAATGTACGAAACTACGCCCACAAAATCAATGGGGGGAGGGAGACGGTACCCAAACGTAAAGAAACTGTAGATTTCATCCAGACTTTTAGTTTCCTCAGCGTGTCGCTGTCCGCCCAGCAAAGAAAGAAATGTGAAATTAAAAACTAGTTTTGGTTGTTGAAGGACACGCCGCAATAGTTACGGCCGACTTCGAAGAGCGTTACGGAATACTTACACTGAGTGTACAAGTACGCCCAACAGTTTTACAGCTTGGTCCACTATCAGCACTGCAGACTGTCGCACTATCTGGCGCAGGTAAGACAAACTACACGACGACATGCCACCTCGAACAGACGGCAGATGAAAATACAGTAGCAACATTGGCTGAGCGAGAATTGCCCAAGGACCCTGGCGAATCGTGGATAACGACGAACCCCTGTGATTCACCCGAGAATCCAAGGTTTACACTTACAACTCAACAACTGTAATTCATCTTATACACCGTAAATATTTAAGGTAAATTTCCTGAATATGCGATGAAGATCCTTTACCTTTTCCATGTAAAATGCATAAGAAATCTACCATACACGTCTGCAAAAACACACGACTTTGGTTCTCAAATTAAGTATACAAGAATATAAAATTACCTGGTGTGGCAAATCTGCGAACAATTACACTGAAGAGCCAAAAAAAACTGGTACACTTGCCTAATATCGTGTAAGGCCCCCGCGAGCACGCAGAAGTGCCGCAAGACGACGTGGCATGGACTCGACTAATGTCTGAAGGTATGCAGGAGGCATTGAAATCTGCGCTAATTTGAGAAAGGGTTGCATGCCTGTCACGTTTAATCATTCTCGTCAGTCGTAGTTTGTCCCGTTCGTTCACGATCTTTTTCCGGCCGCAGCAATGTCGAAGATTTGATGTTTTACCGGATTCCCGATATTCACGGTACACTCGTGAAATGGTCGTACGCGAAAATCCAAATGTTATCGCTACCTCGGAGATGCTATGTCCCATCTCTCGTGCGCCGACTATAACACCACGATCAAACTCACTTAAATCTTGATAACCTGCCATTGTAGCAGCAGTAACCGATGTAGCTGCCGACCGCATCGCGTTACTCTGATTGGTTCCATACCTCTGTTATTTGCATACGCACGCCTATACCAGTATTTTTGTCTCTTTAGTGTAGTAAGTGAGAGCGAGAGTAAGTGTGTAAGAGAGAGAGTGTGTGTGTAAGAGAGAGAGTGTGTGTGAGAGAGAGAGTGTGTGTAAGAGAGAGAGTGTGGGTAAGAGAGAGAGAGAGTGTGTAAGAGAGTGTGTGTGTAAGAGAGAGAGAGAGTGTGTAAGAGAGTGTGTGTGTAAGAGAGAGAGAGAGTGTGTGTGAGAGAGAGAGTGTGTGTGAGAGAGAGAGTGTGTGTGTGAGAGAGAGAGTGTGTGTGTGTGTGTGAGAGAGAGTGTGTGTGTGTGTGTGAGAGAGAGTGTGTGTGTGTGTGTGAGAGAGAG
>NQII01013062.1:5353-21943 GCA_002778355.1 Clitarchus hookeri
TTAACAAAGTCTTGAGAGAGTGGTAAACAAACAATTTGTAATCAAGTACGGGGTAACATAAACAATCAAATTTTCATATCTGCTCATATCCGATGGCAGAAATGTATTCCCTCAGGCATATATGCTACTTTAATAATAAAATAACGTTTACCGCAATTTCAATAGAATTTTAAGAAATACGAGCGGTATGACATCTTTTGTAAGAAAACTCAGCACAATCTAGTGTTGGGAAAAAAACACTGCTCAATAAGTAAATACGAAAATAATCACGTGTTTGCTTTATTAGTGTGTTCACTTTCTTGATAGTTATTATCACACTGTTATATGCAGTGAGTTATGGAGTTTTAATGACAGTCATTATTTTAAAACCAGTATATTAAATACATGTGACTCAAAACTACCTTACATACACTTATACTAAATCTCTCAATAAGGAGGTCAGCTTATCGTGCTAGTAAAATAGGCAAGTACCCAGAAATGTCCTTAAGTGGACTAGCAGGGACTACTTAACGACATGCCTAGTCACTTGACTTTTATTATAATACTGAAAACTGACCCCCTCATTGAGAGAGCTAGTTCATATGTACGTAAGTGTGTTTAAGACCGCTCTGAGTCCTTCATATTTCACGGAGAGGGAGGTGAATTAATCTGGAACCCCCCTCCTCCTTCTAAACACACACGCTACGTTAATATCTTACATACCCACTTCATCAAACCTAACTCTGAAATAACCTACTGGAATTCCATCTCTGTACTACAAGCTCTTTAGTTATAGTGCACCGCTAATTAATACTTCTACTAAGAGTTTGCGTTTTTCTCCCATCATGCTATACCGATTCGAATAAAATTGTTAATATTCATGCGTTGGTTTTTTCTATTTTAATTAAATGCCCGAATGCAATTTACTTTACTTGCGTAGTGTGTTGNTGCCCAAATGCAATTTACTTTACTTGCGTAGTGTGTCGGGACGTACTGAACAAACTGCTGGCTAGTAGCCGAAATTAACCAGCGTTAAAGCCTCTTCGCCTCCTCGTGTTTGTACTTGACAGCGGATTAAACTCTAGTTCTTCATTTGGAATCGAAGGTGAAGCATTTAACACGCGAGTTGTATTTCATGAAGGCGTGACCAGGCCTCCACATTTTGTTTATTACTTTATCTTTTCATTTTATTTCTAAAATCCATGTGTTTTCTCAGGTAACAGTACGGTGGTAGAATTGTTTCTGCTCGCAAGGCCAGTACTCAGGCAAGCCATCCATTTGGCGATTTAACATTAACTGCCGCAGAATTAAGATGAAAAGGATAGCACAACGGGCACTCATAAACAAGCACCCATAATTTGACCGATATGTTTATCAGCCGAGTGTTTTGAAGTTAATCCACTAGTTCTACACAACACTCTAAAATCAAAAATGTTAAAACTGCTCCAAATCTGCGAATTTGACTGCAGATCTGTTGAAACTGGTTCTCTTGAATCAGTAAAATTATACTGATAATTTTAGTAGCCGGTGGAGTGGAAAGATTTGGAAGGCTCTTAACATAGAGGTCCTAAAACTGATTTAATTGTTGGTATTCAATGACTAAACAAGGATTTATACTGATTCCTAGTGAATTGTACTGGCCTGGCAGTAAAACCTCAGTGCATTGCACAGATTCTTCAGTAGATAAACAGCTCATTTACTAAAGATTCAGTAAAATAATTCTACTTATTAAAATCACTGATCGGACTTAAAGTGAAGGTGGCTCTGTAACCGCATTCATGTGCTCGTGGTGCTGTTGTTCGAGAAACCCAGTAACTGAGCAAGACATCGTCCTGCCTTTTCTGAGAGCCAGCTCTTCCAGTAGAACAGCGTCAGTGGCGTCTACTTTCGACTCAGAATGAAGAGCGATTGCTTGTTCAAGTCACCATCAACTGAAGTGACTTTGACTGGAGTTTCAGTTTTGACAGCGGCGACCTGGCTGGTGTCACAGCCCCTCCACCGCCATGCTGGAGAAGCCAATGAGTTTAGAGGATGCGTAAGAATGTTCTGGGAACTAGGACCCTCGACGCAATTCGGTATTTAGAGAAATTTCTGAACTTCAACCTAAGACGACTCTATAAATATTGTAGTGGTTCAAGGGTTGGCAGTCTTTTGGTAGAAGTCTTTTACTTAATGCGGTAGCTGGGCGAGGTTGAGTGCGGCGAGATACATCGCTGAAGAGAATGGATGACGTCGGGAGACTGCAAGACGACGGCGGACGAAGTGGTGTTGGTTTGAATGGACGAGAGGGCGTGAAACCCGACAAGTGAAGGCTACTGTGCGTGATTGCGCTCCGAGAACTCTAGAATATTGCGGGCTGGTGGGACTGTATGAACACGTGATACGGATTTTATTGTAAATATTAGAACTGTCAAATATGGACAAATAATTTATTAGGTTTCAATACACTGTCAGTTATGGCTGATTTTAGTTATTTAATTGTATTAATTCCTTTGAGGTAATTGTAAATTGTAGTTATTGAAATTTATTAATTGTAAATAACAAGCGATATCAATATATTATGAGATATTGAGATCAGTGTATTTTCTTTGTAATTATTTTCAAAGAAGTTAAAAAATTATAATTATTTCTTTTATTTAATTAAAACCTCCATACCTTAATGAACCTGGTTCAGCTCACTGACTTTTGAGAAAATTGTAACTCTATGAAGATTTCTTAACCCACCAAAATCATTTTCCAGAACAGAAGGACAGTTTAATCACGACCTGAAGTATCTGTCTCGATGTATGATATACCTTGAATCACTTTTTAACATTGCAAGTGAAAAAAACTTAAAGCAATGTTTCTCGCAGACATCAAATCGCCTTGTTGGGCTCCGGGGTTTCAGTCTGGAGGATCGACGCCAGTCATGCTGTGTTGTAAACAGTTACGCTGCCACACCTACCACGGAACTGCCGCCCGGCGTCCCCACCATGACAGTAAAATAGCTACGGCCTTCCTGTCGGCGTGGAGAGGACGGACGACTACTTCCCGCGCATGCGTGATGTCCCCCCGCAGGGCGAGGGCGACCAACAAAATCCCTGCCTGCTGCCGTCCCGCGCGATTGGTATTCCAACCCGACCGTACCCGGGGCCCGACCGTTTTCACTATTCCGCTCGCATGCGATCATTCCCAAGCGCACTGCCACTGCCCCCTCTCTACCTACTGCTCTTCGTGAAACATTCCCTGGCGCGGGCGGCTTTTTTTATTATTCAACCCTCCTGGCCGCTGGCGACACGGAATGCTTCACCCCCCCGCTGGACCTCTTGTGTTGGCGGGTTGTGGAGTAGAGGAGGAGGTCGTGTCCCTGGTCTGGTGCAGTGCGTGTCCGCAGCGACCCAGAAGGACCGAGATAACACGTGTATCCGCAGCATCGTCTCACCGCGGGACAACTGCGGATCCACGTGCTTTATAAGGTGCACAATTCCCCGCCATCTACTATTAACTATTTATGTCTGTCTTAGTTTTTCGTTTCACGTCAATGAAATCGAACACTTTTTAATGCGTATTGTTCTAGTTGATGAATAGTTCAACGAGTACACGTTGATAACGGACTAATGTGTATTTCGAAGAACTGTCACATTGTTGATTTTCCCGACAAAGCTCTGATTGGTGGTTTTACCTAGTTACGAGAGGCAAGTACTTGCGAACACCAGGGCAACCACTCTACAGTTATTTTATAAGAATGTACGCGGGTATGGTAGGTGTATAAACAAATGGCAGGGAAGCGTTTTTATGTGAAAATTTGTATAATAATGTTACGAGCGTCCCCTTCGTCATCGAGGTTTTGCATTCACCCCCCTCTCTTCTCTCAGGGTGTGCATAGCGCAGTCCTCCAAGGACATCATCGTTACTTGTTTGCCCATAGTTAAATGTTTCCCATTAGTTAATCAGTTTTGTCCCACGTGGCTAAATAAGTATATAATTATAACATCATAAACTAAAAAAGTTATATTAATTAGTCCTCTATATTTTTTGTCAATTTGTTTCAATGAATTGAGCTGATTTCAGTTTAATTAATCTGTAAGGAATTACTATAAAACTGTTAGTTTATATCCTTGATTCGAGCTTTAGTTTCTGTTGGGTTTTCCTTTTAGGTCCTTTGTATGTTTTGCATATTTATAATTATTATTGGCAATGAGGATTAAAATAAGTCTGATTGTGCTATTGTAATTTTAATTTCCTTAGGTAATTAACTCGTCTGTAGTCCTGCTCAAGATATGCACATAATTAGAAACTACAAATAGTTTTAGTAGCATATTATCTTTTTGAGATAACGTATTTCTGTTTCGCCTTTGTCTCCCTGCATTGCTTGTAAGGATACATGAAGTTTAATCTGAAATATGTGACATTCAGCCATTAAATATTCAAGTTGTGAGTGAGCTCAGGTGGCCCAAACTACAGCTGCCAGTGTTTTCAGGGGATTTATAAATCTGGATATCCTTTGAGGACTGCTTGGTGTCTGCAGTACATAATAACAAGAACCTTAATCAAGCCCAGGAGCTTCAATACATCAAAGGATCATTACACGTTGACGGTTGACGTAGAAGTTCTCGTGAAATCTATGCCCATCAGTAATGAAAGTAATCATGTAGATTGGGGTATATTAACTGTTCCGTATTAAAACAGGTGTGAATTGATGGATACTACCTTAAAATGTATATTTTTACAACCAGTCATTCAACAGGAGTATGTTGTGATGTTGCGCCATGTGTTAGATAATGTTATTGCATGCAATATGTTACTTGTCGGACAGCCGGTTGAACACTAGGACTCAGTACATGGGTTTTTTGTTACTGATATTTTCAACAATGACACCAGGACAGAATGGAAGTTGTCTTTAGTTACTGATGAAATGCTGAAATTTAAAAAAAACTCGCCCAATTTTTAGAACGTCGCACACGTGCATTGACTGCAGCAAATGTTTCCAGACAGAAGATCTTTACTGTTATCACTACAAGTAAATTTCAAGATAAGGATCTTTCAGCATTGCATGGAATCATACATGCATGACACAGGATGCGTTAAATAGGCGGGACCTCCTGCATAATACAAATGTTCTTTGTTTCAAACTGCTTCAGCCCAAGAGTGATATGCATTTGTTAAAAGTACGTGGTGTGATTCAACTGTCTAGGTGTTGAGCACATGTCTAGACAACGTACCACCTCATCAAAATTTAAAGTATGTCAAGGGTATCGCCATAATTTACTGCACAGTGAGACCCTTGTGAGTGAATATTCTGAGCCCAACCAAACGAAGTTTGCATTTCATTACTCTATGCAATATGTTTCATGAAGATTATTGTTATCTACAGCATTAATAAATGCTCATGATTGCTGACGAACTTTCACTTCATCCAGAGTTATACTTGACTCGGGATCAGAAAGTTGTAAGAAAATGTTTGGTCTAGAGAAACAGTAGTTGAATGCCACTGTCAGGTTTTGCTTCCAACATCATAGACCAATGTAATAGTTTTGTTCAATTGAAACTTCGGCCTCCTTTCAGTAGCATACTAAGGCTTACCATTAGGATACTTCTAATGCTTAAGTTGACTGGGCGTCTGCAGAAATAATTCATTTGTCCTGAGAATCATGGTCGCATATTAAGGGGTTAAGATTGGCAGATTCAACATAGAATATTCCAGACTAGGTAGAGATTATTCTTGGTGGCGATATCTATCCAAGGTTACTGCAATCATACCTTCTTTGTATGGGAGGTGATTGTTCTCTAGTAGATATTAAAACAGAGCATGGCTGGGTGCTTTCTGGCGCCAATTACACTAGTGCACCAACACCAGCAGTGACATCTCTTTATCTTCAATATGATGAAATCTCTCACATTGTACACAAGTTTTATAGTTGGAGATGGTCCCTTCTGCCATCAAGCTCATCAAATAAGAGGCCTTATGTGATCATTGCTTCGGCATTAATTATAGGAGAGAAGTTGATGGAAGGTATGTGGTGCAGTTTCCTTTCTGGGGCAATGGCTTAGAACTGGGGGATTATGCACCATAGCAGTATTACTTTTATGCAGAACGAACACAATTTAAGGCACCAGCTTTACCAGTATCAGAATTATGTGAAATTCAAGGATAAGTAAATTGCATTTGGGCACATATCGATTATTCCACCACACGAATTACAGAAGCCACCTGATGAAACATGCTATATTCTTTACATAACTGTGTTAAATAAGAGTATAACTACCACAAAACTGAGAGTGGTATTTAATGCCTCAACAAAAACATCTTTAGGTGTAACATTGAACAATAAAATGGTAGTTGGTCCAAAATAACAAGAGGATATTTGGTCCCTTCTGATATGATTTAGGANAGATATTTGGCCCCTTCTGATATGATTTAGTAAACATATATTTCTTTGGTCACAGATGTGGCTAAGAACTACAGTCAGATATGGGTGCATACGTCTGACACTAGCTTCCAAAGGACTGTGTGGAGACCATCCTCAACAGAGTTTATCCAAGATTATTGATTACAGACTAACACACAAAGAGATCTATGCCCCATACCTTTCAATTCGTTTTCTGAAACAACCGGCTAAGGATAAACAAACTCACTTACCCTTGGCATCTCCTGTTGTGATGAAGGATATCTGTGGTGAAAACATCTATCTGGGACAAACAGCATTTCAGGAGCCTTAGAACTGCAAGCAGAAATTATCAACTTGTTAGCCGATGGAAGGTTTCAGTTTTGGGAGTTTTCATCAACCACCCCAGAAATAATCGAAGCCTTACCATCGGACATGCAGAGTTCAATCGTGACATTGAATTTCATCATTCGCACCAATATTTTACTATAGTAAAAATTGGTAGCTTTGGGGACAATTCGTGTCAACACCAAAACCACCCTTTTGGATAAATGGTCCTGTCTGTGTCAGTCTCAGCAATTACAAACATGGTGCTTCAAATTAGGGAAAAAAAACTGTAAAAGCTCAAGTACAAGAACTTTTCTGCCCCTAACTGCAGATGAACTGCGAGCATCTCTGTTTTGTTGAGTGAACATTGTGTGGAAGGAAAGTTTCAGAGAAGATATTTTTGGTATCCATCAAAGATTCGTATTGAAATTCTAGTTTGCTTTGTAGATTTAGATGGGGTGTTCAGGCTGAATGGTTTCCTTCAGAAAGTCTGTGTTCATGAAGAACAGTAAAATACTGTGCTGCCACCCACCCATAGCCTACTTATCAAACTGATAAACATGCTCAAGCATATGGCGAATATACAGGCAGGACCTCAGTTTGTGCAGGCTGTTGTTCAACAATGGTTTTAAATTCTTCGGGATAGAGATACAATTCTTCATGTGTTGAAGACATGTGTGACCTGTTGTCAGTGTGATGCAACTGATACACAGATAATGGCATATTTCAGCAGCACGATTACACCCATCACACCTCTTTCTATATTGTGGAGTGGACTATGCTTGACTATTTCAAATCGGAAACTGTAGGGGTCGTAGCAGACTTACATTTAAAGGATTTGTTGCATTGTTTGTGTGCTTCGCGATCAAGGTTGTAAACATGGAGTTTGTGAGTGAATTGTTGTCAGTAGGCTTTAGGACAGCTCTGAAGCACATTGTTTCCCTTCGTAGTAGGCTACGTGAAATTTTCAGTGATTTTGGAACAAATTTTTTCAGTGTGGCACGAGAACTCAAATAATTATTTGCATTGATTCACTCAAAGGAACTACAACAAAAATTGGCACTTCTCAAGAAGAACAAGAGATTTCTTAGCAGTTTATTTCACCAGCACCTTCTCACCAAGGATGACTCTGGGTAGCTGGAGTCAAAAGCATATCATTTACATAATGTTGTGGGTCACACTGCTCTCAATTTTGAGGAGTTTTGCACCACCTTAATTGTGGTCGAGGCATGTCTCAACTCTTGCCCACACACTATCTTAGTAAACACAATGATATTTCCACATTCACCACAGGGTACTCTCTAATAAGAGATTCCCTACTGGTACACCCTGATGTTAAAGAGCTACTTAGTAAGCTCAACCACATAGCCAGAAAGCAGATGATACAACATATGGCCCAACATATTTGGCAATTTTGTGTATCGGAATACCTGTAGAGAGTTTAGAATCGACCAAAGTGTTGGACCAAGAAGGACAATCTTCACATAGGACACGTGGTGATCCTGAAGGATGATAAAATGCAACAAAACAGCGGAAGCTTGGCCGCAATGTCAACACCTTCCCTGTAGCAGATGGTCTTTTGCGGAATGTAACAGTTAAGACTGCCTCCGAGGAGATAACAAGACAAATGGTCAAAACAGTGCCTTTTCCTTTTTTGATAGTTAAGGATAGTTCAAACATTAGTTTTATGTTTGCTCAACTGTTGGGACATTATTGTTTATCGAGATTAACAAGGCGGGCAGGAATGGTGGGTTACTTGCTAGGATAGAAATGTTAAAAATAGAAAATACTATGGCCATCACCAATGACAGCACGAAGTATTATGATAATGCTTTTTTTTTAGTATTTGAAACTTGCGTATTAATTTTGAGTGGTAACTGTGAGCCTGAGTTCTTGCGTGTGGTTTGATCAAGCTGCATTCTTTTTGTATATAGATTGTTGTCGAGTATTGAATTCCTACGAGGCATGGAATTTATTGTTTTTGTTTGTAATTCCATAAATAAAGAACTGTGAGGTAATGACCATGTGATAAATAATTCTGAAAGTTAAATTCATGGAACAAAATGCGAAAATAGGTTAAGTACATAAAAATGTGTATTCTGATTCCTTGCGCATCAACGTGATTATACCTTTTCGTACCTAATAATATTACTATACCACAGTGTCCGCACCAAAATAAAATATTTTGATTAAGTAAAATATTTCAATTTTCTGATATTTGGAAAAATTATTTTATAATACATAATATTTGTTAAAATGTAACCATTTAAGAAAGTAGCTGCACGTCTTACATTGCCACTCCTCAAATACAATTTTGAGAACAATTTATTGTCAACATCTTAATTAAGCTAATATCAGTCGACAGAGAAGAGGGATTCACACAATGACTCTCGGGTAGCAACGATTGGATGTGTTTTAAAGGAACACTGCAGTAAATGTACAAATATTAATTGCAAATAAATAAGTAAACACAGAACAAAATCTTCGACCAAACTAAAAATTATTCGCTCGGTGGGAAGCAAGTGATGAGTTACAAAAATTGTTCTAGTAGATTGGGTAAAAAAAAAAACCCAAACAATATGAAATAACTCGTATCTTTCGAAATACTTAAAAATCGGGTAATATGTAGTGCCTTCGCGTTGTATGGAATAAAAAACCAGCTCTTCGTCATAAAAACTTTATTTAAAAGAAATGTGTTATTTTAACAAGGGACAAGCATACCTGCCGAATAAAAAATATAAAATACACATTACACGAACAACAAGTAAAATATTTAGATAGCATCGAAAGAGCGTACACAGACCAGTAGAAATAGGAACAGACGTAATGAGACATGCCTTTTCGGTGTACATACTGGCTCACAAAAATTATTCCTTATGCTGTTTAAATATTTTGAAAATCACGCAGGACTACATTCATTCTCCACAGCCAACATGTCAACGAACGGTTAAAAGTAACGCTTTTAAAAGAGTTTGAAGGAACAAGGTCCGAAGCAGGTTTAGGGTTGATATAAAATCGCATCAACAGTGTCACCCCGTTTCAATAGTCGAAAACGGTTTACCACATTACTTTTAAGATGAACTAAATTTAAACAGTTGTGTAACGTTGCCTAAAAAATTAAAGTATATATTTGATACTGTTACAAATAGAAAAACTGAATTTCATTTCTTAATACATTTTGGGACTGCGGTGGTGTATTGGCTAGACAACTTGCCTCCCACCTAGGCGAACCGGGTACGATTCCCGGCTGGGTTTCCCCCGGATTTTCACATGTGCGAATCATGCTGGACGATGTAGCTTGTCANTCGATTCCCGGCTGGGTTTCCCCCGGATTTTCGCATGTGCGAATCATGCTGGACGATGTAGCTTGTCAGTGGGTTTTCTCTGGGATCTCCCGTTTCCCCCGCCCTTGCATTCCGCTGCTGCTCCATACTCGCCTCGCTTCACATTTTTCGGCTCTTCGGCTATCAATTCCTCGATGTTAAGAGCCGCTCCAATTTCTCTCCACTCTCTTAGTACATTAACAACGTTGTAAAAATACACAAAGTACTATTTACATATTACAACTGCCTTTACGTACTATTAACACTTGCTATTCCTATCAGAGAGCATAATTTATATGCCAATCTCAGTTAAAATTTAACTCATTATCGCTGTCTTTGTATTAGTTACAGTCACATAGTTTTCACTAATAAGTTACACACACACGATAAAAATGTCCACTGCTATTCATTAACATAATTACAGGTGTCCAACACTCTTTCATCTAATCTCAGTCCAGCCAGTCAGTCACAGTCTCTGCTCTGCCGATGGTCGCACACTACACTCGCTGGTTACTGCGCCGTCGCTCGTCGTTCACGATGATCGCACACTCCCGTCACTAATTGTCATTCATACTTGCCGACACACCACCGATCTCTCATTAACCCCCGGAAGGCCGTGCTGTCACGAGAGTAGGAACCAAACTGCTGACACAGAGGCAAGCCGTAACTTATATAGCCGAAATTACATGGCCCAGACGGTTCTTCACACCTCGAGTCGCGCCGAGGGAGCTGATTACCAAAACATTTTCGTAATGTTTCCTTAGTCGTTTTTTTTTAGATACGGGAGTGACGTCGGTAATATAATTATTATGGCTGCCCATGTGGTGGCTCCGGTGATGAAATCATGGCACCGTGGATGGCACAGACGAGACGAAACTTCAGCGCGTAATGGTAGGCCCTATATTGTCAGTTGCGTATTATTTCAGCTGTGGGCACACACGTAATCTTTAGAGCTGAATAGAAACATTGATAGTTCCATCGAGTGTTACCACCCCCCTCCCCAGCGGTTTTGGAACAGTTTAGGTAAGTTGTACTCAAATATTCCTTTACTACAAACCAACATTAAAGTGGACACGGCTTCTCAATTAAATGAAGAGATTTCGTGCCATATTCAAAAAGTTTTGTGTAATACCTAGGATGAAGCGCGGGGACCGACAGTGGTCCGCGGACCACAACCTGATAACCACTTGTTTAACTACATTGTACTCTACGGGAATCGTACCTACAGCCTCCCTCAGGCACTATTACACCGAATCATGAAATGGCTTTGGAGATACAGTCCTGAGCAACGGTCGTCGCAGGAAAATCCGCGCGTGTAAGGAAATCGTCTCCCGGTCAACTGCGATCCGGCCATTGTGTTCCAACAGGAAATACGTCTCGCTGTCGATTGAAAGGCCTTGGCTGGATTGTCCACTGCGTGCAAATGTGGAGGGAATGGGAGAAGCCGAGAACCTCGCTTGCACGACGGCAACGTTCGCCACGTTTCTCAAGTGCGGAAATCCGCATGCAACACCGCGGAGAATGTAACCCGGGTCGCCGTGGCGGCCCTAACGACACACACACGCCGGCCCTTAGTTCACATGTACTTTGTTAGCAATACTTGTTCGCCGTTTATTGGGCATTTAAAAAAAACCGATAGAAAATAGTTACGACCGCAAAATGTGCATTTATTAACACTCGCACCGACTAGCAGGCTCCCATCTTAGATAGACGGAGAGTGGCTTCCATCGGAGCTTTGCACCCCAGTGCATAGCATGCAGAATTCATTAAATAGTAGTACACACACACGAACAAAATTGTCGGGAAAATACGTATAATTTTGCGTATGAAACAATGATACATATATTTTGTAAAAGTGTAAAATATTCTTTTAGAATTTGCTTATTTGAATGATTGAATATTATTTAATCAGAGTCTGCTTTAAATTGAAATTTAAACGTATTTACATTACGGATGCTTAGAAATATTTTGTTAGAAAACTTTCAAGTAGGGCAATTATAACAATTACATTTCAGTTATAGTAGATGACAATTTTTGTATATGAAAAAACATGAGCATAAAATGAATTATAAAAATATTTCCAAAAATTATTACAATTTTTTATTACACGCAATTAGAGTAATTAACACGAATACTTTTTTTCCATAATAAGCTTTTTGAAGCATCCAGAATGGAAACACGTTTAACTTTTAATAACCAATAATTTTTAATTGATTTTATAACGCATTTGAATCATTATATTTTAGCAAAATATTCAACAATGATACAACATATATACATTCTTCTTTCATATTCAGCATTATTGGAACTTTTCTGATAGTTATGGTAGTGTGTTTGTATATTTTAATGAGTTTTGTTATACAGTCGAGTGCAGAGCTCCACCGGAAACCAATCTATTTACACCTTAAATTGACTGCAATGTAAGAAAGGTCACTTGCAAACTGTTGGGGCGAACCGGGTTTGGTTTTCGGCGGCCTCGCTTCTGGATTTTTGGCCCGTGGGAATCGTGCTAGACGATGCAGCTTGTCAGCGGGTTTTCTCAGGGATCTCCCGTTTACCCCACTCTTGCAATCCCACACAGCTCCATACTCGCCTAGGTTCATCCCCATAAAGAACCCTTCGTTAAGAGCGGTCGATAATTCTCCACTCCACTACATCTATGTACACTGCTGGCCATTAGGATCACAACACCAAGAAGGACGTCAGCCATCAGAACCATATTTATTGGACAGAATACCAATCATACACAGGGGACATAATTACTCTTGCAGCTCGGTATGATGTACGAAGCATGAGGGAATTAGAGCTGTGCGGCCCCAACACGGGCTGCGGTAATCGCTCCTACACGACGCGGCAATGTGAGAAAGAGGCTTTGGGTGCCCGTATTAGTTATCTCCGCCCATGCTGCTTCGATGCATGCCCAAATATTAATCCCCTTTTGTGGCCGGTGGTGTCCTGTGACAGGCAAATCGTTGTTTAACCACGGTTGACACGTTTTCGATAAGTGAGATATTGGACGAACGCGCAGGCCAAGGAAGCAGTGTGACGCAGTCGTCCAGGAAATGTGAGTCGGTGTGACACATGCGGTCGCGCACTTCCACAGGGCTGCAGGTGCAGGCAGGGTGTAACGGTTGCAGGTAAGCGCACCAGCGACTTAATAACTTTCTTGCATACATTAACGTAACGTAACTTTAATAACTGAGGCCAGTGTTTATCGGGATGGCTAACAAGTAGAATAGTTAGAAATAAATAAAAAAAATAAAAAAAAAAGCGCACCAGCGATGAGGAATAGGAGCGAGCGGGACTGGAATACGACGGTTCCCAATACAATAACTGTAGACACAGGGTCGGTATGAAGGCGCGTAATGCAGAACTTGGCCAGGCGTGCGACACCGTGCCGCCAGACGGATGCGACCATCGTGATGCAAGCAGAAGCGGGGTTTGTCAGAGAAGACGACGGCGTGCATTCGTCCCTCCTGGTCCGACCTTCTTCCACGCACCGTTGCAGTCGCACTGAGTGGCAGGCGCCTGTATAGGGAAGTAGTCACTGACAACCGCAGTCACTTGCAGCCTGGATATGAGTCTCTGGTGCTGCAGACGGCGACGCACACTATAAGAAATATTGTGTAATTTTACACTGAATGTAGGTAGCGGTGTCTCCACTGATACAAGTAAATTTATCCTACAAATTAGTAAAATATGATGTACCTTCTACAATTCATTCTACATAGAATGATGTAAAATTACTATTTCAATGCAGCTGAAAATCAACTGCAAAATTCGTGTATTTTTTTCTCCACGGCAAGTAAATTTACACAGATATCGCAATAGTAATTTCACCATTGTGCTTGTGTCTTTTTTTCACCGAAAAAAAAAGTTAAATCGCAGATTGACTGTAATTTTAATTTCACAATTTCTGTGCATTTTTTTGGCTTCCAAGACCTCGATGTTAAGAACCGCCCAAATCTCTTCACTCACTCACTCACTGTACATTTTTCGCTGTTTAACTAAGCAATTTTGCCTTCAGAATGTTCCTCTACTACTGCGTCATGGTAATTCTCGTACTTTGTATGTGTGTTTTTACATTTTTCACGTTATTTTACCCCGTTTTTTTAACTCGATAGTTATAAAAGAGTTATTTCCAAAATGTGGATAACAATTGACGTTGTTATATACAAAAACCAGCATACTCCATCAGCGAGAGTTCAGATTTCTTTTTACACACACAAAAGGTGTTTGTAGTATATACTCCCTACCACTAGATCGCATTTTTAAACGTATACTTTTAATTATGTTTGAATTCCTAAGAACATTAGTCTAAAATTACAAATAGTGTACTTTTTTTTTTAGCAAACCACACATTAAAATGTAAAATTACAGAATATTTGTATGTGTAAATATATGCTCACAGATACTCCAAAATGTAATGGAAGTTTACACACACACGGTCATTGTAAAATTACACTATGGAAGATGTACAACTACACTGATATCGAGTGTTCATACAACGTCCATGCAACAGTAAAAATACACAATTTAAGTTTTTAATGCATCTAGTGGATGTGATACACGTACTTCAAAATGTAAAATTAACACCAACATTATATTTATTAAGTCATACATCCATGCATTTTCACCAAATACTTGTAGTACTCTGTGGATTATTAAGAACATTTGTGTAAAATTACACTACTGTAGTTGTTTTTACAAATTGCACACACAAAATGTAAAATTAACAAAAATATTTTTGTGTAACATAACATTTATTTTTTACAGTGTACCGTGCGTGTGGGCACAGATTGATGTGCCACATGCCTGAACTCCTCAGCAGAATATTTTATTTGGCTGTACAGTTCATAATTGTCATGCGCACCAGATGATTTATGATTGATAAAGTGTTGCTTGAACAAATGAACAGATACAAAAACAATTTGCAGCAGGAATACAGTCATGAATAGTAAGACAAGCAGCATTACAGCGTACATTTACACTCTTCTGTCAATAGGAAGTATAAAAGGCACCAATTATTGTAACTGAAAAAAAACAGAAACACAGAGTAAATAACCAGATGGGGGAAATAACCAAAACACCAAAGTGAACTCTCCAGATGCCTGTCCTTGCGCTCGTATGTGCAACGAGGATGTTAGCTTCCTGCATGTTACTCAGCCCATCTTTCCTCAGCCCACTTGTTCCCTATCAGCTTCACTGTGGCCACATTTCTTCAACGCAGTAACCAATCTCTCGTTAGGATGATCCACACTCCCTATGGACCACGATTCTTCCTATCAAAGGCGGAAACTTTTCGTCTGGTTGTCGTGATCTTCGACGAGGCATGCTCACTCCGTGTATGCACATTGATCAAGACTTCAAGTTTGTGACATTGTTAATGTTAATTATGTATGAATTACAATGCGACCTCGAAAAGTGCAAATACCCTAATTCTGTATTTTGTGGTACTTTATTATGCAGAAACGAATTTCTTGATTATATTAAATGAAAGANTGACCTCGAAAAGTGCAAATACCCTAATTCTGTATTTTGTGGTACTTTATTATGCAGAAACGAATTTCTTGATTATATTAAATGAAAGACGTTACCCATAACTTTATTAGTTAAATTAAAGCTACAGGACAGTTAATATAACTATGTTCAACATAAATAAATTTTCATAAAGTCGAATTGTTTAAGTAAGAAATTTGACAAACTGTATATAAATATTAACGGTGACCTGCCTCACGTCCTGGCAACCTCCAAACTATACAAATGATTAGAGGAAGCGTAGATTTTCGACAGTATTCCTCTAGTAATTCTGTATATATTATTTTGTATCATGTCAACACATATTTAAAAGTATTCAGATGTACATGTGTATTGTTCAACCAATTAAACAAACGATCCCGCAAGGGAAAGGGTTAGCTCTTCTACTCGACGCGCGGCGGGGAAGATAGTCACAGTGAAATTTGTAAAGATAGATTGTAGGAGTGACAGGATAGCATCTGCCTGGTGTTAAGCAATAAATACGAGAGATGACAAGCTACAAAACAAAAGCATCATTAATAATCTGCACAGTATACATTAAATATAATTTATTTGACGAACCTACAAATATTATTCTCAGTAAAAATGATATTGTACAGTATTAACAATAAATCGTGTTCAAAGTGTTCAGAATTTCAATTTTTTTTAACCCTTGTTATCATGTTTTATTTTTTAATTATGCTGTTTTTAAATGCATGAACTACGATGCATGCAAATAAGATTTAAACTATTTCCTGAAAATAGTACAAATTTATTGAGAATTAATTAATCTATAGGAGCATAACTGGAACCACAAAAACATGATTGAAACTGATACCACAAGGAAGATGATATTAATAAAGGCATGCCTGTTCAGAAATGTTGCGCTGGAATCCATCTTCCAAAACAGTGAATTGTTTTACAGTACATAATAACACAATAAGTCGCCTCAAAAGACTCAACTTGAAAACATGCATATCATGTAATACATCACTCCAAACACTAGTAAAACTTTAAATGTTCGGTGTTAATCACATCACCATCGTTTAAAAAATGCCGTTTTCAATGCAAATTGGGGC
>NQII01013063.1:0-22175 GCA_002778355.1 Clitarchus hookeri
TGAGTTATTTCCTATAAACAGTACGTAGCAGTCTCGTCACTCTTCCATGACTAAAGGTTTAAATGTATGTGATTTTGTATGTGCATACAGTTCTAGCACTAAAAATACTATGTATTCAAATAAGTACATGTATATATTTAGTACTCGAAACAGGACAAATTGATACCTTGTAATGTATAACTGAATTCCTCTCGTAAAGGGAAGTGCATGTGTGTGACCTTGCTTGTCTGCCAACCTTGAGACTGACGCGTCTCTCTCTGCTAGTATTATGCACCCTCCCTTCGACTTGCGAACACCTGCACAATGCTCGCGCTGCCGACCGATCATCTGGGCTGCCTTTCATATTTCCAAGATGTTACTTGATCGTGCAATGTCGGTCGGGTCGGATACGTTCTGCTGCTAGCGTTGTGAATGTTGGCCATACTCTGAATGTGATGGTTTCGTTTCAGTCGGTTCGTAAGGAAGTCGTTTACTATTCTGNGTTGTGAATGTTGGCCATACTCTGAATGTGATGGTTTCGTTTCAGTCGGTTCGTAAGGAAGTCGTTTACTATTCTGTTGTACTGACCACGGCGGCCTGGTCTTGTCTAGCACCGTATAACATGTACAGTACCCAAAACTCAAGTAATATGTGATTGCACTGGTTGGTAAGTGCTTGTAAGTATTTTTCCTTTACATGTTATTTTTATATCTGTTTGCATCAGTGTGTAGCATTGTTGTCCTCTTATCAATCCTGCACTTCACAATGACAATTTTGTCTAACATAACGACTAACNATCAGTGTGTAGCATTGTTGTCCTCTTATCAATCCTGCACTTCACAATGACAATTTTGTCTAACATAACGACTAATGCTCGATGCTCATGCAATATACACAGATTGTTAATTGCTTATAACTATTTGCTATAATAATTTTCATTTTTATATCTGGTTGCATCGGCGCATAGCAGTGACGCCTCTCTTGCATGACTAATGGGTTAAATGTATGTTGTTTTGTAGCAAGTAAAGGAACACAGTCTTTACAATTCGTGTAATACTGTATTGTAACATGTATATATTTAGTACTCGAAACAGGATAAATTGATACCTTGTAATGTATAACTGAATTCCTCTCGTAAAGGGCAGTGCAGGTGTGTGACCTTGCTTGTCTGCCAACCTTGAGACTGACACATCTCTCTCTGCTAGTGTTATGCGCCCTCCCTTCGACTTGCGAACACCTGCACAATGCTCGCGCTGCCGACCGATCATCTGGGCTGCCTTACATATTTCCAAGATGTTACTTGATCGTGCAATGTCGGTCGGGTCGGATACGTTCTGCTGCTAGTGTTGTGAATGTTGGCCATACTCTGAATGTGATGGTTTCGTTTCAGTCGGTTCGTAAGGAAGTCGTTTACTATTCTGTTGTACTGACCACGGCGGCCTGGTCTTGTCTAGCACCGTATAACATGTACAGTACCCAAAACTCAAGTAATATGTGATTGCACTGGTTGGTAAGTGCTTGTAAGTATTTTTCCTTTACATGTTATTTTTATATCTGTTTGCATCAGTGTGTAGCATTGTTGTCCTCTTATCAATCCTGCACTTCACAATGACAATTTTGTCTAACATAACGACTAACGCTCGATGCCCATGCAATATACACTGATTGTTAATTGCTTATAACTATTTGCGTTTATAATTATTATTTTTTATATCTGTTTGCATTGGCGCATAGCAGTTACGCCTCTCTTGCGCGACCAATGGGTTAAATGTATGTTGTTTTGTAGCAAGTAAAGGAACACAGTCTTTACAAGTCATGTAATACTGTATTGTACTTGATGCATTGAACTCAATTTTTGGGTTGACCCTTGTGAACAATAGTTTTTTCTCATTTAGACGTGATAGCAATACTGATACAATTATTATGAGCTGTGACTACGGCTGGATATTTTTTGTATAAATATATTATGTCTAGTTATGACGTCATGCTCATGATGCACTTGCGTATATGCCAGTCCTTTATTGTTGGCTACGTGACTGATTTTTNCTATTATGAGCTGTGGCTCCGGCTGGATATTTTTTGTATAAATATATTATGTCTAGTTATGACGTCATGCTCATGATGCACTTGTGTATATGCCAGTCCTTTATTGTTGGCTACGTGACTGATTTTTCATGTACAGGACAGTTTCATATCTTTTACACTCTGTTTCCCTGACCCTCGCATTAGGCTGACAGTGTTTATTTAGATTACGCACGTGTTTTAATGGAACCCATGTCTACGTATGTCTTGTTATCGGTGCAATTGCATACTCCTTAATTTTTTGTTATATTGCTGGTTGTTAAGGGTTACCCGTGCTAGAGATGACTCAGACCGCTGGCTCTTATGTCGGACTGATGGTGTTAATTTTTATTACCATATATGTATTTTACAGCTACCCATGACTATGTACATCATGCACACAATACATTTGTATATATCTTGCTTTTTGCATATAGTTGTTTGTTGTATGTTACCAATGCTAACATTTATTTATGTATATATTTTCACATTTATATATACAGTCTGGATGTCGGCAGGCGAAGGGAGACTAGCTGTCGCTGAGGGGGAAACCGACTTAGTAGACACATGCGGTAGCAGACGACGAGGGCAGCGGTGGGTGAATGACGAGTGCGTGCAAGCGAATGCATATGTGTTTGCTATTTCAGACCCTACACTCCTACATGCAACGGTAACTTTGCATTGCGCCTGTATGTATACCTTTATATTCTTTACATTCATTGATGGTTGTTGCATGTTCCCAAACTTCAAAGGTTTGGAAATGCTGACCAAATATGATTGAAACAGGGCTTAAGGCCTACTTGTCCTTATTTCCCTGATTGCAGTCGAAAGTGATGCCTATGTTATGAATTTGATGACTATAGCTTTGGTGGGTGGGAAATGGTAGGCAACTATGCTTATAAGAAGTCTTAAAGTTTACTTGACTCTACCACCCGTTCTTCATCAGAAGAGATGTTTATGATATGAATTTGATGCCTACAGTTTCGGTGGGTGGGAAATGGTAGGCAACTATGCTTATAAGTAACCTTAGGAAGTGCTTGACCCTGCGGCCCTGTTCATCATAAGAAGTCATGACTATGTTATGAATTTTATGACTATATCTTTAATGGTTTGGAAATTACAACCAACTATGCTTATAATTGGGTTTAGAGTCTACTTGACCCTAGGGTCCTTTTCGTCGTAGGAGATGATACTTATGTTACGAATATGGGGCTGTATCTTAAATGGTTTGGAAATTACATCCAACCATGCTTATAAGAGTGGTTAAGGCATACTTTACCCGGTGCTGCATTTCGTTGTGGGGGGTGATGTATGAATTTGGTGGCTGTATCTTAAACGGTTTGGAAATTACAGCCGACCATGCTTATACGAGGGCTGTAGGCCTGATTGTCTCTACCATTATATTCAGCATCAAGGGTGATGGCTATGTTATGGATTTGGTAGCTGTATCTTGAATGGTTCAAAAATTACCTCCAACTATGCTTATAAGCGCACTTAGGGCATATTTGACCCTGCAGGCCTTTTCGTTGTCGTGGGTTATGCCTNACTTAGGGCATATTTGACCCTGCAGGCCTTTTCGTTGTCGTGGGTTATGCCTATGTTATGAATTTGTTGACTATATCTTAAACGGTTCAGAAATTACAGCCAACTATGCTTATAGGTAGACTTAGGGCATACTTGACCCTGTGGCTCTTTTTGTTGTCGGGGTGATGCCTGTGTTATTAATTTGGCAGCTGTATCTTAAACGTTTTGGAAATTGCAGCCAACTACGCTTATAGATGGGTTTAGGATGTACTTGGCATGCACGCTGTGTAACTCTAGGCTAGCGTGCATGGGCAGGCGGTGTCTCTCCATGTCGCGCACGTGGAATGACAGAGCATGAGACTCGCCCCCGCCAGGGCACCAGGTGAAAGGAGACCAGAAGGAATATGAGAAAACAAAGGTGGAATGATAGAGTATGAGACTTGTCCNCCAGGGCACCAGGTGAAAGGAGACCAGAAGGAATATGAGAAAACAAAGGTGGAATGATAGAGTATGAGACTTGTCCCTGCCAGGATGCCAGGTGAAAGGAAACCGGAAGGAATATGAGGAAACTGAGGTGGAATGATAGAGCATGAGACTTGTCCCCTCCGGCATGCCAGGTGAAAGGAGACCAGAAGGAATATGAGAATACCAAAGTGGAATGACAGAGCATGAATGTCACGGTAACCCCTCAAACCCTCATTCACCAAAATGGAATCGCTTAGCCACATTGTGGGTTCATGCTATTTTCGAACTGAGTGACTCATATGAATTTTGGTAAGGAAAATTTTTCTGGTTCTGAGGGAAATTCGNGTTCATGCTATTTTCGAACTGAGTGACTCATATGAATTTTGGTAAGGAAAATTTTTCTGGTTCTGAGGGAAATTCGGGAAATTTTAGGCCTTCTCGAGGGAAAAAAAGGAGAATTCCGAGAGAAAAAAGGGAAAATAGCCACCTTTGGCAAGGAATAAACGAGCAGGATGTTGCTGCATGACGTCATCAAAAATGGCGGTCGGCTTATCCTCTTGTCCCTGCCAGGATGCCAGGTGCACCAGAACATACTTTATAACTACTAATGACGCTCCCACACATATCACTAAGTTTCCATATAAATGAAACTGTGCCAAATAATTTAAACCAGCACACTAAATAGTTATTTATCATAACTAACATAAATTTATGTTGGAAGAACACAGCATGGCTGATGCCAATATGAGTACTTTTATTTTTATTTACTGACTTTCTGCAGCTCAGTGATAAGTAAGAGTGAATATTGAATATGCACAAGATGAAAGTCAAGATATGAAAGGACTACACAATGTGACATATTTACAATCAAACATAAGTTAATGAAAAGTAGGTGAATGAACAGTACTTCAGAGCACTTTACTGGGTTTGCTTCCAAGAATCCCAATCGTTAGCAAACACACCCTGTTGTTTCACAAGTTTTTGTTATGATATATGTATTATCACAGTTTTATGTCCAGTGAGCCACATTAGATGACTGCTGGAGTGGTATCTATAAAGTGCTTTATAATGCTTTCACATTTTGCAGCTGGACAACCTTGAATTACATGGGATACTACTGACAGTCTGAAGCACCAGTCACACTAATTATTGTTGACCATTCGTTACATGTACAGTATTGCCATTATTTTGACAAAACTAGTTCTAACTCAGCTTCTTGGTTGATTTATTTCAGGAAGAGATATGATTAGATCTACCTGAGCTGTTGTATCCCAGACACAATAAGAAATTCCTCTTTCAAGTTGAAAGTTTGTGACAGATGTTGGATATTAGTTCCCCATATTTGTTTTATAGATTTTAATTGATGTTTTGTAAGTCAAGTATACCTTGAAATGGTAGTTCAAATGACAACACAAAGTGTTTTCCCATTCTTGGGTTGTTGCCTGTTGCCATCTAAGGTGTAGGAGGCTATGTTGCACAGCACTATGTTTGCAGACACTATGCTACTGGACTGAAGGTAATCACTGAAGAGCTTCTGATCTGAAGGGCACTTCAAAAATACTTTGGTTCCACACTCCCTTGTGTGACATACCAGTCTGGGTGAGGAGTGTTAAGTGGGATTCCCCCATCCCCTGCCACTTCTCCTTCGAACTGGGACAACAGTTGGATAGGCAAACGTGACACATGCAGTCCTGGCCTCCTCTCCTTTATCACCCATCAGCCCACCGCAGTGGCAAAGCTCACTATGGTTACCTACTACAACATTACCTCCTCATGTGATGTTAAACACAACCTCTAATAAACCAACAGACTTATTATAAAAAAGTCATTAACTGGCACAAATAGCCTATAATGAAAATACTGCCGAGATTTTAGGTTAATAGTGCGAGTTGATGACTGTACTAACTCTTTCATACTTGACATTAAATTGAAAACAATAAACCTCGGCCCCATTAATAATTTATGCAAGTCGGCACCTATGAAGAGCACTTCAATGAAGAAGGCATATGTTCATTATTGATAATGTGATGTCATGTTAAAAACTGTACAGAGAGCTTCAATGAAGAAGGCTTGAAAGTAGAGTGTCATTATTAATACTGTTCATTAATACACAGCCATTTTAAGTCTTTGCCACAGTGAGCAGCTTCCATGCTACATTAAACACAGCCATTTTATGTGTCTGCCATCAGTGAGCAACAGACACAACTATGGTTTGAGAACAGGAACTTGCAGTCCAAAGCTAGAAGAGATAACTGCAAAATTGCATGGTAAAACTGTCACGAAAACTTAACTAAATGGAATTATCTACATACTCTAATTTATGAGTTACTCCATTCCATCATTCTGTAGGATACTCCATTAGTTATGATGGTGCTGTAGTTTATGGCACATCAGTATATCAGCTACTCTACAAAAGATTTCCAGAACCAGATTTTTATTCATAAGAATTCAATAAAAACTACAACTCTACCTGATGTTTCAAATAATGTGCCATTAATTTTAATAGCACTGCAACAGATGAATAAATACAACATTTGAAGATATTTTGAATCCTCACTTCATTGCTTTTCTAGATCCTAATTTACAGGCCATGACATTGGATAATGTTAAAGAGTCTTTACGATGTGTAAAAGAAACAAAAATTACTGATTTCTAGTCACATTCCACAGGGAGAGCTCCCTACAGAGTTCATGATTAGCCACTCTGTAAGACATTTTACAGTATAAATTATTCCCCTTCATTCTATGTACTACAAGAATAACATCCCATACATTAATATAATAATTATTTCATTAAAATTACTTTCTGCAAAGTACAACACATGAGCAGAGCCATTACTAATCACCACCTACCTAAATGTTGGCACAGGATAAGCTTGTGCTTGACACATGAGGCCAAGCCCATTTCCTGCTTTTCTTTTAAAAGAAGAAATTTCAGTATCAGTAGCAAATTTTGGCGCTCTTGTCCCAACAGGTTCTGTGAGGAAATGGGAGTAAAAATAATGTTAACTTCACAACAGGGAGTAATATAAAATGTTAATGTCATAGCAGAGTAATACAAATAACTCAGCTAAAAAAAAAAAGTGATTATAGGCTTTCACAGATCCTGATCCATAGTATTTCTAAATGTTGTGACAATCACTGCAAGTATAGTCTTTTGCAAAACTACAGTTATTCAAAGCATGTTAAAAAAAAGTTATTTTAGTTTAAGAAAAGGTCTTGGGGGAATACTTGGAGCGTATGCTCCTGAAGAAGGTACAATTAACTTGATGCTGGGTTTCTACAACATACCCTATAAACACAATAAGCAATAATGACTACATGCAGTTAGTCATTGGCCTCGATGGTAACAATATTTTTGGGTAAATGGAGAACCAAATTTAAATGATAAAGACCTCACTGACACACAAATAAGCAATGTATAACTGATTTTCAATCTTTTAAATTATCAAGGAATACTTTAAAAGAGGGTTTCTAATTTAGATCTTAAGAAAAATCTAATAAACACATATCCAGATGAATGGAATGTAGCTTTTATGGATCACAGATACATAAAAGGAAATTGAAAATATTGTAGTAACAAAAAATTATTATGAAATAAGTCTGTTGAATAGTACAAACAAATAGCACTCCCAAAAAATTGTATTTCAATTAGTGTGTAATTTAAAAAAGTTCCTTCCAATGAGCACAGCGGATTTAAACCCAATAGTTTCCATAAAACATTCAAATGGGCAATACAAACTCAAAAACTTATAAAAATTAAAGTTGAAGTTAGAGCTGTTTGTGAATGGTTAAGGAAATATCTCACTAAGTCAGATATAAGCGTCCCTCATCATCTATTTTATCAGGAAATGACTGAGAAATATAACAGAAAGTTATTATATAAACACAAACATTCAGAGACAGGATGAAAGCTGTAATTAAATGATCTTCAAACAGAAAAGGACTGTAATATTCTGTTTGATGCTTTTATCCTATATCTGAATGTTTGTATTTATATAGTAACATCTTCAAACTGCACAAATTCAATTATGGAAGCATTAATTTTGTTACCCATGTCTTAGATAACACAATGGTAAGTTTCAAGTAGTGCAAAATTGCTAAACAACAATGTATATAAAACAAAATATTAATTTTTATTACAAAAGCTTGCATAATTTGTTTGGTCTAGAGTATCTGGAGTAACAGTTGCAGTAACTATAGGACAATCTTCAACAGCGTTGCATTAGATGTCTTAAGGATTCCATGCTGGACCATAGTCTCAATGTATCTGCTCTAGGGTGGTGCAACAATGTAGTGAAGGTAGTTTTCATCTGTAGTTTGATTATTGCATAGATGTCGTTCGGGCCGCTCGCGGTGGTCACATTGAACATTTATGAAGATACGGTAAACAAACTTCACAGTTCCACGGTTCATTTGATTGGTCAACCAAGGTTGTAGGTTGTTTGGTTTTGATATTATAGACCTTCAAAGTTGGGGTATTCTTTTATACTCAACCTGTGTTTATACAGTTAGGAAAAACTGACATACAGAAGTTTATGTAAAATATTTATTGGTCCGTAAGGACCAACAAATATAGTTTTGCAGGAGCTGATAAACAATTGTGGCTAAATTTATAAATAATTTATCTACAAAAATGAGAAAATAAGATTTCCTTTTGACTTTAGCTGTAACTAGGAATGAACTGGAAGGTGTGGTTGTGAGAACACTCACACTGAACTTTTTATTACACAGCAAGTTTTTTCTGTTTAATTAGTTCAATAATTCCACACCTTGACTATATGCAAATATGTAAGAAGCCTAAAAGTTTTGGCTGGTGATAAGATTAAGTTTTCATTGCATTCATGAACATTTTAAAAGATTTTACTGTTTTATGATTATACTTGAAAATGTTATTCCTGCAGCTGTACACATTTTGTCACAGGAATATTACAGCAGGAAGCTAATACAGGGTAATATTGTGATGCTACTGACACACTAACAGTGTCTCAAAGTCATGGCAGAAAATGTTACTTAGCAGTAGTACGTATTCCACAATAGGAACACTAAAAATAATTTTCACATCACTGGAGAATTTGAGATGCCCGGCCATCTCATTTTTACCAACGTGCTCCTACCTACATAAAAGTTGCATTTGCCTGCCAGCAAAAGAATTTATGAGATGTAATTTTCCTACCTATGAAGAATACCTGCTAGCTGCTCTGGTTGTTGACTGCTGTGGTCGAAAGCCAGAGTTTCGGCCAGCTTTTAAGGGGAAAGGTGCCACTTACTGTCTGTGATAACATACCCTCATTGGTCCTCACCCTGGCCAACCAGCTGCTGAGACTTTTTCAAAGATGCAAGAGAACTTTGTATGAAAATTTACACATGCACCTTGTGCATAAAAAAACTGTATTAAAAATAATCTAAACTTAATCACGGTATTGTTCCACTTTGGTGGAAGGGGTAGTCAGATTTGGCTTTATAAACCCTGGCTGGGGCCAAGTTCAGTGTGAAATTGGCTCTCACCAGGTGTTCAGTCAACATGACTTGAAAGATAAGTATTTGAGGATCCGTCATAATGAGCCTTCAGCTCTGTTCTCAAGGATTTTTAACTTCATTCAGTTTCATATTTCTCACAGGTAGTGATAATGTTATGTCTGTCAGATATGTTTTATGCTCATTGTAAAGTAGGTATATTATGGGTTTTTAAAATAAATTCTGAACTGTGCAGCTGAAAAATTATGGAAATTCTGACAGACTTCTACGCTCAGTGTTGAGCGATAATTTATATGTATTAAGATAGAATTTTATGCTCCATTACAGCATAAATAGGAAATGTGATAATCTTTTAGTCCTCGTTGCAGAGCTTGATTTTGAGTTTATTATGTGTGAAAACGTTTTCTCAATATATTTTTCCTAATGTTGCTGACATTTTAATGAACATATGCCTATGATTGTTGTTCTACAAGATTCAAGAGGCAGACAGTATGATATTTTACTTTCTGACTTTTCCTTTACTTAAGGTGGTAATAGTTTCCTTGGCAAGTGTTTTTAAATCTAATTTTTGCACAATTTTTACATACTGCTCTCAATATTGCCAATAAATCTGTTTCTGCTATGTTGGTTTTCCAGGAGTTTGAGAACAGGGATGAACTGTTGAAAGATTTTAAAGTTTTGAAAAATTGCCAGCAATTTAAATTGTTAGCAGTGTCTTTGTTCATGGCTATTGGGAGTTTTTGACCTTTGTGTCCAAGTGATGAAAGTGCAGACTTGTGTCAAGTTCTTCAAAACTATACTGTATCTAATATTACATAAATACTCATCATCACAACATGTCTTCCAAATATGATGCTGCATTTTCCTCCCCAATTTTTTAGTTAAAAATTTTACTGCCAGTTTACTGTTTAGAAGAGAACTTTCTGTAGTAACACAAAATTCCCTGAAATTTTTTATAAAATGAAAGTATTCTGTCATATCAATTAGACATCAAAAGACCTTCTGAACAATGTGCACCTTCCTTCAGTATGAGTCTAGACTAGAACTGAGTTGAACACCAACAAAGACAGAGGTGAATACACGTGATTATTAAGATTTGTTTCTTTACAACCCTCAATAATTAATCATTCAAAACCACATTCTTTAATCTTCACATAAGATACAATTTGCACCTGTTATGAATTTGCCTTGGTGCTTATGCATTATTTGGTGATAAAATGGTGTTGTACATGTTCTTCCAGGATATCTATTTTATCAGAAGACTTGCATATATTGAAATTAAATTAGAACTAAGATAAATACTGCCCATGACTACCTTAAATGAATACAAAACATATCACATAAGAAGTACTGTGGCATAAGGAAGTTTAAGATACACTGAAGGTGTGTTGTCACTAAGTATTATTAATCATTTAGTTTTATAGCAAGTTCTCTTCATCCTCAGCACTAACTTTAGCCGAAAATCTATTCACTCTGCATGAGAGGCACATATTTGCCATTGGTATGGCCAACACCTGAAGCAAATGCTTCAATTTTAAAATTACCTGTTCAGTTTCCCATTATCATAATGTTTCTGTAAGTTCTGTAAGCCACATTAAATATTTGATTTAGACAATATTGTATTTGTTTATGTTCATCTATCCTATATTATCAATTTTGTTGATGTTAATCTATTCTAATATGCATAGACTGTGTGTGAAACAAGTGTAACCATGGCTAACATTAGAATTAACAGATACATTTTAAACTGTTGAAACTAACCAACATAATTTCTCTTACCTAAATGCTGGAACAGGAAAACTTTGAGCTTGACACAGAAGGGCAAAACCTTCACCAGCTGGCCTAACAAACCAACTTCCTTTCATGCTTGATGAAAATGCTGGTCCTTTTGCTCCAACAGGTTCTGCAGAACATTAGAGTGTTTACTTTCCTGAACAGAAGCTCAGGAGGTAAAAATTACCTTCTAGTATAGTGTCTTTCCACGTGACATATTTATACCCAGCAGTTTGGTAAACCACACATAGAAGACAGCTAGCTGATTAAGATGTACAAATAGATAGCTTACCTAAATGCTGGGACAGGAAAGCCCTGTGCTTGGCAAAGAAGTACGAAACCTTGTCCAGAGTGGCGAACAAAACTGCCACTTTTCAGATCAGATGAAAATGCTGGGGCTTTTGCCCCAAATGGTTCTGTGGAAGCGGAATTCTTAGCATGTCACACACAGTTTCAACCCACGGACAATCTATAGTTGTAAATTTACAAAAGACTCACTTAGACTGACCTAAAGCTTGGGACGGGGTGGCCCTGCGCTTGGCACAACAGTGACAGAGGGCGGCCGGAAGCACGCTGGATCATATCAAACTTGGCACTGGACAGAACCCGTGGTGCTGCGCTACTCATAGGCTCTGTTTGGAAACATCATAACATGTTTGCAAGACACGTGGAGTAGTAGTAGCACATAGCAAAAATTTATGAGCAAAGGGCAACCCAAAAATAATCCAGCATATAAAATTTTTTTTTAAAGTATTTGCCACTTACCCATGCTTACGTCAACATATAAAGTGTAACTGGATATGAATACATTAAAAATATAAATATGCTTCCTGCACATAAAGCAGTTTAAATCTTCCTCTGCATTTCTATTCTGTTTCAAAACTAACTCAGGTCAACTCATTAATGCAGATATTTGAAATAAAATGTTTATTACAGAGATCTTCTTAAATATTTAATACTGTACTACAATAACCATATTTCTGTCTTTTGAGTGTTTCTTTTAACATATACCACAGCACTATTTTGCTAACTTGTGGACACAATGCAAAAAATTAAAGTGAATACTGACGATAGTTCTAAAACGTTAATTACAGCTTTCGAGGCCGGGCTGCACCAAATTGTCTGCAAACAGACCCAGAAGCAGCCAGCTGCAATGTCAGGCACAGCTTCGTCTACATCCACGACTACTCTAAAGTGACTCCAACAAGTCAGCATGACCTGTGTTTTGTTATAAAAGATTTTATAAAAGTTTATTAGCAACGTCCTTATATTCTCAAAAGTCCATCTACACTCTAATATCTGAAACATAAAATGAATGTGAGAAACAAAATTATACTTTTCCATTACTATGTACGTTCTCCCATATTTTATGACTATTTTTTTCATATCTGTATTATTACTTCAGCGTATTCAATTCCTTTTCAAAAAATGATTTTAAAATCTGAATAAAAAAGTAACCAAAATATGTCTAAAAAAAAGACAAAAAGTACATTCTGACTGCCACATTGGATTATAAAAACTTTACCAGAACTTATTAATATTCCAAATTGAGATTTTCAAATTTTATAAACACAACTATTTTCTGCATATTAACATGAATAGCTTTTAAAAACAATGTATAATTAATGGGCTAACCTACTGAAACCATAGCAAACTGTAAATTTCACGTATACTTCCTGTGAAATACCTTATAACACAATAATACTATAAAAACATTTTAACCTTCTCCAATTCGCAAGGACTCTAATTGGTACAAGCATTTGCCTCAAAGCTGCTCCTACCTGAATGATGGTGCTGGGTACCCCTGAGATGGACACAGTAATGCAAATTTCATGCCAAACGACTGTCGGACGAGTGTCAGTTTAGAGAGAGGGGGTACATTAGGAGCTGCTGCTCCCATTGGCTCTGCAAACACCCAACACCCAATCATCCCCAGAATGAAATTCAGAAATAAATACTCATGAGTATTCACTTACAAGGGAGTGAACATTTAATTAAATATATCTACATATTTAACAATGGGAAGCTATATGTTTAAGAGAATACTTAATATATGCACATACTACATGGATCTTCTACTTTCACACTAAATTGCATTGAATGGAATTCTCTAAACAACAGAGCTAATTACCTATTCCCAATTACATCACAAGTTGAATGAGGTTACCATGCCCCACGGACATTGGAGAAATCTACAAGTCTACATCAAGCATATTCCAGTTGCACAGAATTCAGTATGCTTGCCCCAAGTTGAAATGAAGTCCTGAGACAACTTAGTACAACATTGTCTGAATATCTGACTCGTATTTCATTTGAACAGTAACCTACAAGTTATCACAGGGACTACAAAACCACTACCCACAGCTAAACTCTACCACCTCAAAACATCTGGCCTGGAACGAAGTGTCCATGGACGTAATGGAAGCATTGGTTCCCCATTAATCTCTGTCTGTCAAATAACAATTTCTCTGGAAAGTTTGCGACCGAATATATTTTGTTTTTCATTGAGCAGGAGTGGGGTGGTTCATCATAGAGCACTATATAATTTCTAATGGTTATGTATGGCACAATGTTAACAGAGTGGTGACCCAACTTGTGTGAGCAATCTAACTATTGATCACCTTTTGTCTCGTTTGTAAACAACCAACAACATTGGTTTTCGCGCATGAATGGGAATGCTTATACTTAGAGAGTTGTTTTTAGTAAAGCATGCCTGATGAACTGTTTGTGTAAATGTATTGTAATGTTATTTCTTCTTTTATGAAACATAGTTTTTGAGTTTTCCTTTAACTAACAGAATAGAACCTATGATGCAACTGAATAAGTAAGTGGATATTTACAGAAATGTATGTGACTGCAACATGCACCTTCCTGTTGTTATTCATCAAGAAGGTAAGAAATGTCTTGTTTTATTTTAATTGGAACTTACTTAAGCAAAGTGCAGTGAGTGCTTGTATCTTATGTTAACAAAGAAATTTTAGACTGTTATTGTTTTCATGTGTCTGCGAGAATAAAGTGCCTAAAATATTTACTACTTCTAATGTAATTATATTCTAGGGACTGGAACATATAAACATAAAGTGGAATACTCAGAACTATGATATAGTAAAAATTGATTATTTTTAATTTCATTAGGATGTTTATCATGTGTTGTGTCTGTACCTTAAACTTTTTGTTATTTGTTATAAATTGTCTTTGGAAGAATCACACTGTTTTGTTGTGGGGACCACGGTGGTGTAGTGGTTAGACTACTCGCTTTCCCCCTAAGTGAACTGGGTTTGGTTCCTGGCAAGGTCGCTCCCGAATTTTTGCATGTGGGAATCGTGCCGGACGATGCTGCTGGTTGGTGGGTTTTCTGAGGGATCTCCCATTTCCCCCGTTCCAGCGTTGCTCCATACTGACCTCACTTCACCCTCATCGCCCAAGACCTCAAAGTTAAGAGCCACCCAAATCTCTTCACTCACTCACTCACTAACTTCACACAGTTTTGTTCAACCTTGTGACTAGTACTCTTCAAAACAGTTTCTTTTGGTAATTCAGCTATCAATGATGTTGCATTAGAAAAAAATAATTCACGATATGTGGAGGGGTCAGTTTTTTTTTACCTGACAAATATTTAATTATACTCTAATTTTAAATATTGCAAAAGTTATAACGTGTTTACATAGATGAACTAAAAAAATTTTGAATAATCAAAAGTAATTGGTTAATCTAATACTTTTCATTTGTTGATAACAAATTTGTACACAATGTCTAGTATTATTTTCACTAATTTAGCAACAAGCACATCAGCAGAACCATTTCTTAGTCAGCTGTGAGTATACGATAAATTTCATGATTATGTTTGAAGAATTTGCTCAAAAAAACAGAAGAATGAGTATGAAGTATAAGTAAATACTACGCGAATGACAACAATACTCATTAACGGACTCATACAGTAAATTTTATTTTTAACGAAAACATTCCAAGCAAATGTGCCTTACATGAGTTAGTGTCACAGATAAGATATGCATATTTTTCATGCTAGACTGACGTTGGTTTTGTGCTGTTGTCTAGCTTTTTCAAGATAAAAATGTTAAACTGTAGAGCAATTTGTTTTAAAAATTCATTGGGACTTCATTAAGTGCTAAGTTAAACATCATTATTTCAACTTACTAAGAGGTGAATATTGGCCGCGTACAATGTTTGTAAGTAGTATAATAACTGAACAGGAGTATGTTAAAACTAACTAGGTAAATGTATTGAAATGTAACTAATGGCAGCTGCATTTAGAATTTTCAAAATGATGTACTTCTTCTGTTCTGCACTAGTTGCTTCCCCTCAAATTCTCATGCCTAGCCACTGCATCTGACAGAACAGTAAGCTAATGTTCTGGTCATTATAATCTCATTAAGTGAAAGATTAGAAATAGTTGTTCATCAAACCAAGTGATATTTTCCTTCCATTCAAATACCATGATTTGCCAACAAGGTATTTTTCAGAATTTTTATTTGAAGTTCAAGTTGATAACAATAACAGTAAACATAATATGATAGATTATTTCAGCCATGGCACAGTGAAAGCAGGTTGTGCTTGGAGTTTCACACTGTACAGCATCCAATAAAAACGGTAGATAACCAGAAGCTAGTACCACTGACAAACAAAATAACTATTGGTAAACACACACTGCACAATCTCAATGTAGTATAGGTTTGTCAGATCTACTATTTTACCCAGAACAATTTCATTCTTGCACATTTATTTTTGCGTACTGTTCTTCTCTGTAACAGTATCATAAATGTTCTATTCTTCAATGATTAACCAAAAAACCTAACAAAAATTTACCCACCTAAAAAATTAGTTAATAATTGCAGCATCCTTTGAACAAATATGTATTCTACTCAAAGCACAAACTTATCATTCAAATACTATGATTACGTAATTCTTTATAGAAATCCCAAAAGAAAAAATATAATACATTATGTCCAAGTACAAAAATCTGTCATCAAGATGAAATGAAATGAATGAAACAAAAAGTTCAGTTAGCTTATTAAACCATTGAATTGAAGATATTTTCCCCTTATTAACCCTGCAGGATTTTTAAAAAAAGGCATGTATGTACAGACAAATAATTTTTTATATGGCATATTCTAACAAGTATTTATGAATGTTTGTATAATACTCTTGACTCTATTCAGAATATGTATTAGTTTATAAGTTTGGTTCCTTATATGTGTGTTTATTATGAGAGTATACATGAATTGAATATATTTTTTCCTTATGAAACCTGCAGGATTTTTAAAAAAAGGTATGTAAGTACAGACAAAAAAAATTTTACTATGGCATATTCTAACGAGTATTTATGACTCTATTCAGAATATGTATTAGTTTATAAGTTTGGTTCCTTATATGTGTGTTTATTATGAGAGTATACAACTTTTATTAACTTAGGGAAGGTGAAATGCACTATCTTCAAAACACAATCTGGTTTTACTTTCTGAATATGTGACAACTCTAATGTAGTGACGGCACAAACTTAACCCAAACTTAACGTATTGGAGCACAGATTAGGTATAAATGTATAATATTGTGACGACAGGACAGTTACTAACAATGCTGTCCTTTTTTGTCTGTTGTTTACCACCATTTTGTAGTTGTTGCATTTCAGCTATTATTATGAGTTCTGAGTACATATAATGGGCTAGACTGTACGGATCTCCCCCTCCCCCTCCCCATCCAAATTTAACCAAAAGGAATAGAAGCAGGGGCACTAACATATTAAACTTGAATATTTTTGTTCATTAAATGTTACTCTAAATGGATCAATGTTAACATTTTTTCGAAGTCATGTTTAGTTTTTATATTCTGCGACACAAAATATCCTTTTGCCATGTATAGAATTATATTTCCAAATACCTAATAACTAGTATCCAGACCAGACATTAATCAAGTATCTGTGAAATAGTTGTAAATAAAAATTAAATTATAATTATGCCAATTCTGACCCCCATGTGAATAAAACAAAACAAAACCAATTTCAGTAGCCACCAGTTTTAAAATGACACTTTTGATAAAATTTTAAGACAGAACTAATTGTTTTTAGTTTTCTACCATATATTCTAATCAGTGTTTACATTAAAATATATATAGTCATCACTAGCAAGGATATATTTTTCAAACGTTGACATATAAATTTGTTTATTTCACTGTGAACCAACTATAGATGCCATCCAACTCACTTCATTTTCTTAATGAAGATTCCTATTTGATTGCAAAGTATCTCTTATAAAATATCCACTTGTATAGTATTTTTAATGTCCAAGGACTTCAGATAAATCACTATCATGGTCAAGTTTTGATTTGTGGTGTTATCTATAACAAGAGAATTTCAGTACAGTATAATATCTTTATAATGAATATAAAATCAAATCAAATACCTACCTCACAACATTTAACTTTTACATAATACGTTGACTGTTTATTTGCCTTTCATGTGTGAGATTTATTTTTCAAAACGGAATTCTCCACGCCAAAGAACTGTACCTGTATGCAGGGACTGGATATCCTTGTGCAGGACATAGCAAAACAAAACTATTGTTTAACTTTGCTTCAAACCCACGGCTTTTATCCACTGAGGGAAACTTTGGCACTGAACTTCCCACTGGTTCTACAAAAAAAAATTGAGACACATAATTATTATTATTTTCCCCTCACAGAAATTTCCTTATTTTCCGATAAACCTGGGGAAAATATTATGTTTTTCAACCAGCGTTCAGTACTTGATGTCAAAATAGAGACAGTGTCATCTGAATGCTGGGACAGGAGAAAATTGGATTAAATTCATAATAGCCTACATAGCATAAAACAATCCAGAACTTTTAAATTCAAAATCTGAATGCCATGCTAGATACTGAGATTTAACATGCTGCAATTACCAAGTCGCTCAATTCGCTGAACCATCATATACCACGTAGCAGACAAATGATGTGCTCTGCGTTCATATCCCAGCCTCTTTAATCTACCTCTCCACCATAGCACATATTGGAAATTCATACAAAGCAATATGTTGCCAAGTGTCTAATGTCACTCACTGTCACATATCTAAGGTGTGGAAGGAACAAGTACAAAGAGATGTGCTTTGTGAATGATAAGTAGGGGCATGGAAAATTCACATTTGCGATAAAATAAATTTTTACGTGAATTTTTGTGTTTTAAAACGAATAAACTTGATTTTTAACATTTCATGATAATACTGCAAAAAAGATGGAACAAACAATTTTTGGCTGCAAATAGTGGTATATCGGTTTGATTGCAGTTTTCATTTCACAAATTTTCAAGCATGAGATAATATTATTAAATAAGTAAATAAAAACCGAGAAATTAGGTTATAACCTCACTTCTGCTAAGAAATTGTCCGTGCCTAGGAATATCCCCTAGTATTTTTCTCAGCAGAAAAGATACAGGCTTTCATTATATTTTAAAACATTTATTTTCCATCAACACAGAAACACTATAATCTAATCTAATTTGGCACATATGCGCCTGGTCTTAGGAACGAAGCCTGTACAGCCAATTATACAATAAACCTTGAAAAACACCTAAAAACGTAATCAAACCCAGCAGCAAAATCTTTAAAACTTGAAAAAAACCATAAATAGAAAGTCCATGAAACTTGCCAAACAGTCAAACGACACACACACATATTGACGTCGCAACTCTGACGCCGAGGTTCAAAAATCGGAGCTGTCACCAATGGTGGCTACAGAAGAACTATAAACACTATAAAAATAGCCTACATTAGTGCTGTGAAACATCAACTGGTGGTCGTATTGTAACATAGTGTGCCCACGATGAACAACAAATACATCTTTCGGAAGCTTATACAATTGCAGATGGAAGTATGACAACACATTTTGTTAATGCATCTTTAAATTTTGTATTGCCATCTGTTCCATTTTGGGCTGATATCGCATATGGTGTGTGGGTGAAGTTAGTTTTGTGTGAATATTTGAGCACTTTGTATGACGTAATTTTCTTTTTCAATGCAGAAACCCACTGTTGCAAAGCAACGTGAAGCAGAATTTTCAAAAATGGCTTTTTGCAAGTGATGATAAAACTATATTTTGTAAATTTTGCAACATGTCTGTAACTTGGGACAGTAGAGACTCATGCTTAAAGCACATTGGAAGTGAAAAAAACAAAAAAATTATCAACCAAAATTTTAAGTTCAAGTTTATATTATTTATGTCTCATTTTATAAACTGTTACTGTTATTTTCATGTGGTTTTGTTTGTATTTACATAGTTAACTGCTGACCAAAAATAACCTCGCTTTCATTAAAAATAACCCCAATTTTTAAGAATAACAACCTCTAATTCTGTGTAAAAATAAACACCCAAAGTGCATGCCCGTAATGATAAGCATTTAAGCAGTTCTGCTGTTTCCATGATACCCTAAAGCTAAGACGAGAGTTAGAGGTCCAAAATAGGGGTAGGATGTAAGTGCATCTCAGGATGAAGCCCAGTATGCCTACCCATTCAGGAAATATAGCACAAAATATAGTGTTACAATATTCTCAAAGTCAGTGGGCTAAGCCATGTTCATTAAGGGATGGAGGTCTTAATTAAATAAAATAGTTAATTGAAATTTACCAATTTATTTACAAAGAAAATACTTTTGTCTCAATATCTCACAATAACTTGATATGTCTTGCTATTTACAATCAATAAGTCCCATCAGTACAATTTACAATTACCTCAAAGATATTAACGTAATTAGTTAGTTAAAATCATCCCCAATAAACAGTACATCAAAACCTATTGAATTACTTTGTCCACATTTGACAGTTTAAATATTTACAATAAAGTCCGTATAACATGATCATACATTCCCACCTCAGTTAAATCCAGATCCCGCCAGTCTGCAATGCTCTATTTTCCGAATGCCCTCATGCACAGTAGCCTTCACTCGTTAGATTTCAAGCCCTCTCGTCCATTGACACCACAAACACCTCATCCGCAGTCGTCTCGCAATCCCCAGTCGTCATCCGTCCTCTTCACCAATGTCCCTCGCTGCACCAGACATTGCTCAAGAACAGCACTCAGCCAACTGGCTTCTACCAAAAGACTCCCGACCTTCCAGTTGCAGCTGCCTTTATAGTGTCATAGGGCATCGCCCAAAAAATTCTCAAAATGCTGCGTTGCACCAAGGGTCCTAGTTCCCAGAATATTCTTGCGCATCTTCAGAAGCCATCAGCTTCTCCAGCAGAGAAGACATGGGACTGTGATGCTAGCCAGGTCCGCTGTCAATCATTCCCCTGGCTGCCGGCCGCCTGGGGAGAGAGGAGGGTCAAGGTGGATCAGCCCTCCTTCCACAGCACCGGGCTGCGTGCGCCTGATGCAAGGGGTTGAACGCATAACAATAGGATCAGTAGTACCTCACAATTTTAGCTCACAGGCAATCACCACCAATGACCAGGGCTCTTTGAAATGTCTATCCCAAGCTAGAGGGGTTCATGTCTTTGATGAAAATGTATTCTGAAGACTGCATGCAATAAGTCTCTACCCCAAAAGACCTAAATAAGGGATTCCCTCAAAGTGAACGTGTTTTGCGCTGTATCCAAAGACACTGTTTACGGCCCTTTCTTTTTTCACGAGTCCACTGTTACTGGAATCCCTTATTTGAACATGCTTACAGAGTGGTTGTTTCCTCATTTAGAAGAGGCGGCGGGGACTTCATTTTTCAGCAGGATGGTATGCCACCCCATTGGCACCTAGCTGTTCACGGATACCTGAACGAGATGTTGCAGCAACGTTGGATTGGTCGAGGAGGAGCTGGTGACCAGACTGGCCCTCAAGAAGCCCGGATCTTACCCCGGGCGTTTTTTTTCTATGGTGGTACATAAAAGATCAAGAGTTTCATCCACCATTGCCGGCTAACATTGACAACCTCAAAACGAGAATTACAAACGCCATCCAAACCGTAACACCAGACAGGCTGACAAGCGCATGGAACGAGTTTTATTATCGCGTAGATGTCGTTCGGGCACTCGTGGTGATCACATTGAACATTTATGAATGTACGGTAAACAAACTTCCTGGTTCCACGGTTCATTTGGTCAATCAAGGTTGTAGGTTGTTTGGTTTTGATATTATAGACCTTCAAAGTTGGGGTATTCTTTTATACTCATCCTGTATTTCCAGAATGAATGAATGTTTCTGGAATAGGTAATAAAATGTATAGTTTTTGGAACATCTATTACAATACATGTTTTTGAAACTGGTAATAAAAAAGACATTAAAAAGTATAACAAAATAATTTCACTAATGAATAATACATACCATAGCCATGTGTGCACATAGAATTTTTTTGTAGAAGAAGCCCAAATCTGAAAGTTACTTTAATGACTGCTAAATATTATTCTTCATCAATCTCCTGTCTGTATCATCTTTATGATAAGCAGTCTTAAGCCCAAACCTGAATGTTAATTTAATCATTGCTAAATATTATTCCTTATCAATCTCTCCTTGTTTGTACAGCCTTTCCACTGAGATCATTGTCACTATTAATAAACTGCAATAAAAATGTAGTTTTAATGTTCTCAACAAGAAAGGACTCAATGTAAGAATGTATAAAATTTNTGCACAGTAGCCTTCACTCGTTAGATTTCAAGCCCTCTCGTCCATTGACACCACAAACACCTCATCCGCAGTCGTCTCGCAATCCCCAGTCGTCATCCGTCCTCTTCACCAATGTCCCTCGCTGCACCAGACATTGCTCAAGAACAGCACTCAGCCAACTGGCTTCTACCAAAAGACTCCCGACCTTCCAGTTGCAGCTGCGTTTATAGTGTCATAGGGCATCGCCCAAAAAATTCTCAAAATGCTGCGTTGCACCAAGGGTCCTAGTTCCCAGAAT
>NQII01013064.1:6319-28011 GCA_002778355.1 Clitarchus hookeri
TGAACCTTCCTAAAGACTTCCCACTAATAAAATAATATGGTCACCGCTGAAAGTCCCATAGGTACACGCAGCACGACGAGAACACTGCACGCCAGTTCAGAGCCTTGCGCTTAGCGGCGATGGCGTACTTGATGCGCGTGGCAGTGTCGCCCTTATCGCTCCCGCGCTTCTCGGCCTAAACGTGGGAAAAAGTTCCAGGTAAACGGGCGCCTTAAACAGATATCACGATAGTAAAGAAGCTGTGTTGTGGAAGAGGCACGATTTTACGGTGGGTTTCTCCTCCTTTGTTCACTAGTGCTGGTTGGCGATGATCGCTTGGGAAATACCGGTACTGGGACGTTCCTGCGTGCACTGTCAAGAAGTGACTAATTACCTGCTGTGTAAGCAAGCACTTTAACGAGGGTCGTTAAATGCCTGTCATGCAATTCACACTTCCCTATGGGCCACAGGAAGCTACGTCGTAATGTTCCGCGGCAAAGAAAACGTTCGGAAATTATCAGACACCTCAAATAGAAATTTGTTATATTTTTAGTAGTTATTTCCATTCCCGCACAATTTATCCATAATCTTGTTACCCTGCATTATGTAAAAGTATTTCAAGCGTCATATATCAAATGTTCATACTTACGTCTAACCACGATAGCACTTTTAATTTTTATTTTATTCATCCTTGGTTGCTTTGCTATCTGCAAAAATTGTCCATATTATTATTATAGATGAATTTATTACACAATCGCTGGCCTTTCACCTCAATACATAAAAAAATCTCACTATAGTTTAGCGGTGCACTTACAAAATAGAATAAAAAACCTCATGGAGTCAACTGTAGTGAACTATTATGTATTTTGCGGTTAGAAATGTACACAAAATGCTAATTTTTTTAAAATTACATAATACATTCCGGTAGATTTCAGATAGCAAGAAGCCTATCCATAAACTACTATCGTCAAGTAAGTTTTATTCACAACATGTTNATTCCGGTAGATTTCAGATAGCAAGAAGCCTATCCATAAACTACTATCGTCAAGTAAGTTTTATTCACAACATGTTAAAAAAAATACCAGGTAAAATGTTTAACGATTAAACAAGGCTTTCTAGTTTAAACAGACTGTCACAAAAAAATATTAATTGCTGTACGATTACAATAATTGACATCATGACATTATGCCTGCGAGAACTTACTGCGTTCAAAATCAAATCATAACTGATGTACCAAAAATTGCTATTACAAAGCTGTAACGAGTACATTGCTGTAGGTCGTGAGCGGTGTTAAAGGCCATTATTTAGAATATTTAATTTTTATAATACTTATACTTGCACACCTAAGGAATGTTGGCAGAACTGGAGAGGCCAGTGAAGGGAGCAGAGGTTGAAACAGGCGGACGGCTTGTTGCTCAGCGTTCTACGAGGCGTCGCTCCCAAGTACCTGGGCAGCTACGAGTTCAAAGGTAACAGCACTCACCTCTCTACTCACTCCTATACCCGTGTTTACCAGTATGGGAGAGCTCATTTTCCTACAATAGTTCACCTACCTGTCACAAGAATTTATTTAAAAGTTTTTAATTTTCAGTTACACAAGGCTTTATCATTGTTTCTAAACTTCAGCATTTCTACGAACATTTGTGTGTTATATTAAATGTCTTTAAGAAGTATTATTCTTTCGAAACAGTATTATTTAACAATTAAGGCACAAGAATAGCGAATACTGGTAACCTTTGTAACCAATATAAGTAAGGTTATTGCTATCTTTACACCACAAGGTTCCGGATTCTAGCTTCAAGTAAGCTATGATATTATCATTGTAATATTTTAGTGCATACATATTTGGGATGAAAATTTCCCTTTAGTAACCAACCATCATAAATTAAGGGAAGTAAGTAAATAAAGCATACATTTTATTTTTTTGAATCTCCTCTCTTCGCGCTGGTAGGGAATCTATATAATTATTATACGCATTTGCCAAGTAATTTACGTCATATTTTAACTTATTCTGAGTTCATTACCAATTTAACCTTCATTTCCACACACTATTAATTTAACAACATTATTTCTTCAAATTAGAAAATTCGTACAACTTTTCAATTGGATGCAAGAAAAGCTATCTGAAATTGTTGAGAAACTTTCTATACGCTACTGCCACCTTCATGCGAATACACTGTACTCTTATACTAAAAAGAAAGGACTCGAAATTGGTTTTGTTAAAACTCTTATTGCCAAATACTGGTATGGTGAACACACATTACTTTTGGCGATAACCAAACTGTTTCTTGTGATCCATAAATGAGTCCTTATTTTTTATTACTTATAAATAATTTTATTTATATCGCTATATTTTTGGCACTAAAAATTTTTAAAAAACATTTTCAGTACATACTTGGATTTAGACACTATTTGTTATTTCACTAAAAAATAGCTTATCCAGCAAAAGTCAAGAAACTTTCCTCGGTATTTTAAACCTACAAAAAATTATCTTTATATTTGTATATTTTTGTCTGGTTGTAGTTCTGACAATAAGGTTATTTTTAATATAAATTAATTTTTTTTAACACATATTAAGTTGTTTTTAAAAATGCGAATACATTTTGTTTTTGGGAAAATATTATAACTTCAGGAACTTAGTTATATATTTATTTAAACGCATTCAAAGTATTCAAGAACACAAATTTCTGTCAAATTATTATCTTTAATTCTTTGAGAATTAATCACTTTCTAAAATTAGTTTGTTTGGTATTTTTTTTATTCTGAGTATTCTGAACTCCACATTTAAAGCTGAAAAAATATATTTTTTTAATTAAGGAGTAATTCTTAAAAAAATATTGTGTCGGAAATTGCTCACATCTGAATTAGACAAAAATATTTTAATGGATTTCCTTGTTATGTACGCAGGGTTGGCTGCAACTGTCACTACTTCTTGCCTCCAGTTTCCGTATCTCTTCTGTCGTAACTGTTTTCTGCCTTCGGAGTCCAGGACGACACTTGCTCTCGTACTCCGTCTCTCCAACTGCGATCTGGCGTCGTCTATATCATCGTCTCACTGGAGCCCTTCGAATACCTTCCTGCACCATCTCTCTCTTTCATTTATTTTATAATTGCGAAACCACATCAACTGTTCATGTTGGTTATCATCTGATATGTTTATACAATTTACAGCTACACTTTTATAGTACCATTGTGGACATGTTCTACTCTTGACTTTCTGAAATTACGCCAAAGAAATTCATGTTCTGTTGATAACAGAATTGGCGGTTTCCTTGAGTTAACATCCCAAATATCTGCTACATACGATATTGCACTTCCGACAATCGTATTTTGGAGCCTCTTGTTCGTCCTCTCTTATTTGTCCCTTTATTAAAAGCCCTTATGATTGTTTTACCTTTAATCGCGCTCTCATTTTGCTCGACCAAAATATATTTATTCTGGTTAAACGAAACGCGTGGGTATTAAATATTTTCCACTACTCTAATATGGTCTCTCTCTCTATCTCTCTCTCTGCAGAGTCTCAAAAATCCCCTCCCGACTAAATATTAACTTTCGGCCATTCTGATTTAAAGCATAACTATAGAAAAAAAAAACTTATTTAAACTACCTTACCGTGATGCCAAGACCATCATTGCCATCAGGAAGTAACAACTGGTCATTTTCAATTAAGAGGATAAAAATTCCGTCGTTTCAAGCTACCAGCCACACGTTGTAACTTTTCCTTCTCCACTTCTCAAGGGTTGCGTTCGTGTTATCTTACAAAATTAGGGGGATAAACCACTTCCCTATCGTTGTATCGTTGCGTCAGACAAGCACTTGGACTCACTGTCTTTGCGTAATTGCGCAAAAACGAAAGGGAATTCGTATCAGCTTGCTCCATGTGCAGCAACATAAATTATGGCGGAAACATTCCCTTACGCTCCCTCTAAATATGCCAAAGTCTCATCTTCTTGGTACGACACCTCTTCTCCAGGATCAACTTCAAAGTGAAAATATTATCAACAGTGGACCTTCCTACTTTAAAGCCAGCTCTTTCTTATGGTCGCTTAACCTTTATTTCGTACATCAAAAGATACTTCAGGACTTTAGAAAAAATCCGCATCCGAACGGCATGGCTGCTGAGCCCATATTTTTATCTCTCAAAGCTGTAATATCATCCATTTTTATAAGACTTTGTATTACAGAGAAAGAAAGGGGACATGAATTTTCCACCAGTCCTGGATCAGTTTAAGACGATGTTCCATTTTGGGTCTACAATGAAGCAATCCATATCCAAAGTCTTGAATTCCCGGCAACCAAGTGTTGTTCACTATAGTTCATAATTAAAAGATTACTTTAATAAACTAGATTTCGAATAGGTTGGTAAATAATAACGCATTTGCCATAATAAGAATTAAAATTCACAATTAATAACAAAATTAATGTATTTGATCTACAACCTTAATTTTTTTTGTAGTATAAAGTACAATTCGAAATTTTTTTTACAATAACATGTTCTTTATTTTTGTATATTACTCGTTTCGTTTTAATTTTCACAATGTACGAAAATAAACAAAATTTCTACAGTGAATACATTTTTATATTTGGAATATTATACACCAAATATCCTTAATTCATCAAAAAGTTTTATAATGTTGATATGGAAAATCCTTTCAACACACTTCTTTATTCTCGAAGGGAAAAACTAAACTTTCACAAGATGGTGGTGGTTGCATAACCTACGTAAATTTTACGGGAATTTTAAAAATACGCACATGATTTCAGTCGTTCAGTAACTATCCGACTGAAAATCATCTCCTGGGGCCCTTTCTTCAACAGCATTCCTCTTCATCAAATTAACCGTCAAAACATTCCATGGAAGATTTTAAAGGATTTGCTTCTTTACCGTTCATGAAGCCTCTTTCTTACATGTCCTGCCCGATGCTGAAATAATGCAGTGAGCGACGCAGTAGAATATTTGTGTACCTGTAACGAACGTATTTTGGCAGAAATATTGTAGTTTGTAAACTTCAGAGAAATTAATCTCGTTAAGTACAAAAATTGTCCACTTAAAAGAGCAGCGCGTGTGTGGACTAACGACAGAATGTTTGTGTTGTTACGAAGACCCACTAAACAGCTGATATAATTTCTTATAATATCAATGGTTACTACAATCGCTATAAAGTTATAGCTATAAATTTTTTTGCACCAGGTATTGTACATAAAATATTGTAATATTTAGTGACACCCAAATACAGCCAGTTGTTATAGTCAATTAACGGTTTCTTCCAACTTTACTGGAACCCTGCTAAATGTCTACTTTCAGGACGTTTCTCCGCCTCATGCAAACAAAGCTTAGCCGAGTCTAGAAAATCACACCAAAGGGATAACACGTCGCATACGTGCGCACTCGGTGTGATAATATTTTGCAATATAACTATTTCANAAAATCACACCAAAGGGATAACACGTCGCATACGTGCGCACTCGGTGTGATAATATTTTGCAATATAACTATTTCATACATGTAATTACCAGCATACCTATTTGTCCTCTGTTTTTATTAATAATTAGAAGGAAAATATTATAACTTGTAGGTAAAAAATTAAGCAAAAGTCCAATTCAACCAAAACTAAGGTACTTTTATATTAAGACAAGTATAAAATGCTCGTGTAAACCGGCATATTTAGGAAAGCATGAGCGTCATACACGGGGTGATTTTTCAGAGGTTCGGTTCGAAAAGCGTAGAGAAAACGTGGATATACTATACAGGACACTTGATGGGAGCCGACGGGCGAGCAGTGCAGTGAAGTGGTTGCTTCACGGTGCTGCGAAATGCCTGACCCCGCTCGAGGCTACGGCCGCACACGCGATTGTCGATCACGCCCTTTAATTGTACACACCAGGCGGCCGCGTGGACCGAGACGCGGCGTGACCTTCCTGCTCACAGCCGACCGTGCTCTTCACCCCGCCGCCCCCCTTCCCGCTCCTCAACGATGACTTCTTCATGGAACTCCACCCGGATGCTAGGCACGCTCATTATCTTAAATTTAAAAAATTCGGGGTATTGGATGTGTCGGGTACACGGTGGTAGATTTCACGTGAGTACGCCTGCTTCAGCGGGCGATATCTTCTTTGGGATATACGAATTGAATGAAAGGAACGGAAACGGTGTAAATCAGGGTTGCCAGCAATTCATTTTAAATTGTACAACTTGGGTCTTGAAATTATACATGATCTGGTGTGTGAGTATACGAAACAACTAAACAAAAGAAATACCATAAATAAAATAATAATTAGAGTTTTTTATGGCCTTGGCGCTAATGGTCAACGCCTCAGTATAAGCCTAACCAACATTAACCAATAACGTTGCAATGTTAAATTCACAACAAAATAAAATTTTACGCGACGCAGGTTGCAAATCTGAGATATAGGTGGCACTAATAGAACGCACATACACAGTTACCGATTCTCGCACTCACCAATCATTACGCACTGTCAATAGAACTGTTCCCTACAAATTATACATTTAAATTTATTTAAATTGATGGTTTGTATAATATTGTACAGTGCTTTACGCTATACAAATGTAATGCAAATAACAGTCAAATCACACCAATTTCCTTTCAAACTATACAATCAGGCAGCTCTGGTGTAAATGTGTGTATGACGCTAACAGATGTACCTATATGGGGAATATAATGGTGCAAGTCTTAATTATAAGTGAACGCAATTATTCTGGAGTTTATCTGAAGTAAATAGGTAAGTCAGAGTCGGCACAACTCAGTAAAATAAGTCTATCCGTGTTTTCGAAACACACAACCACAAATAAAAAAAATTAAACACATTAATCTGTTAGCACACTACAGATATCGGCAGCTTGACATTACACAATCCCCTTGAACAATTAAATCTTACCATGGACGTAACTTTACGGTCCCAAATTTTCCTTAATTGGAACATGGGCAAGGTATTAAAACCAGAAAATTTAAACAACCACAGTAATTTCATACCGCTTAAAATCCTAAAAAAAATGTTGTTATAAAAATGCTGGGTCCAGGAAATACTTAACTAGGAATTAAAATTTTAATATAGTCCGTTTTGTGGAAAACACACATCTCTCTCTTAAAATATTTACTTGGGGGGGGGGGCGAGGTTCAAACTTAATAGATTGCTAAGTCGCAAACACTGTTCTTTAAGAATCCGAAATAAAATTGCAGTAAAAAAGTCAAATGCGTTAATTTTCCTTTCAAAATTAGCGTTCCTTGATGATTTTGATGCTAACAACAGAAAGATAGAGAGAGAGATAGAGAGAGAGAGAGAGAGAGAGAGGAAATAAAAAAACTAATAGTTCAATCATGGGACTCTGTGCCAAGCAAAATCTGTGCACATAATTCAGCAAACATTTCTAGGGACATTTTCAGTTCGAATTTTAAAAAAAATGTGCACATCAGCGAGCAGGAACCGGCAGTATACATGAAAAAGTTAATTATCTAATATAAGCATGGCATCGTCATACCGCATAGTATGACGTTGTTGAACTGTGACACGGCCCGACGTCTTCATTCCTGCCACTTCAAAGCTATGCCATCTAAATTGTGGAATATAACAAAAAAATAATGTTAAAGTTTATAAGTATCTTGTTAAATAAAAAATAATAGAAGCACAAATAAGTTGACAAAGATTTTCCCGTTGAAAATACTCCAATCATAATACCTCAAGTAATTTTGCGATAATTTGGAATATGTGAGTAGAGTACAGAAATCAAAAGTCTAAATTCGTCAAAAATAATATGTTGTGTGTATACATTTCACAATAAATCACGAACAGAAACTTTAGCCTCCCGCGAGCGTATGTGCTTTTGTTCTCTAAAAGGTAATATTGTAATTTCAACGCAGAGTATACAATCAGTATCGAGAATTTGGTACAAGCGTGCCCTCTTGTTTACTGAGATCATTTACGCTGCAACTCACAAGTTCTTCGTTATTTGATTTGGGGCCATTTTAGTCAGTGTTTTCCTAAGCATCAAAATCTTATATATAAAATTGCTATTTAAATATAACCTTAATACATCCAAAGTATGCAGTGTGTTTGGAAGAAATGTAAGGATAAGTTTTTTTCAATTGTAAACATGCAATCATTACAGCTAATTTTATTCGTACGGTACACTTTGTTGTTTGTCACTCCGTAGGATACATCTGTGGACTTACTCGGAGTAATCTGCATAGACACCTACCTAACAAGCGATTAGCTTCCGTAATTGAAAAATATCTACGTCGTTATTTTATGATTTTAAAACATGACGTAACACATACCAGTTACTCACTCCACCTTTAAGTTCAGTTATGACTGGGATAGGGCTGAGGTGTAGCCACAGATGATTATAAATACGAGACACAGTATTTAATTTTGTGTTTTTATATCCTTATTGTGAGTAAATCAGACATTCGCTTAGCACAGAATACTTTTTTCGTATAGAAATTTCCCGGAGTAAAAAACAGTTCGCTCAGTCAGGATTTTTAAATGGCAGTTCAAACCCTACTAAGTCATTTATGACAGTCAGAACTGCAGGACCGGGAACATGCGATCTATTCTAGACATTAATGAATCGTCACAAAACTCTGCCAGAAAAGTTAAATGGTTAAAAAGATCATTCGGTGAGTTTTTTTTAAGTATTGGTCCAAAAATTGTCTTTCCTGTTTCGCTCTCACGCAGTCTTCCTCACACAAATAAATTAATTATTCATAACTATTNTAACCTTTTAATAGGTATCGGCCACCAGGAGGGGAGGTTTGGTGAGGAAAACGCCGGTTCCGCCGGGAACTTGACCACTACACCACCGTGACCCCAGTGGGGCGGAACAGACATTCTTGGCTTTAAGGGATTCAAACCTGGAATTATCAGGTAATTTAATGAGACGTAAATGTATACAAAATGTTATAATTCGCAGCTAGTATTGCTGTATATGTGCATATTCGTGATAAACGTTAGAGTAATTGGATAAAGAGGTTTGGGCGGCTCTGATCAGAGAGTTCTTGAGAACTGTTAACTTATGAAAAATCTATACTTATTTTAATTATTATGTTCATCATTTGATGGTCTATTCTTGAGATAACAGTCGTATGTAATTTAAGATCGTAAATTTGTTTATATAACCTAAAAACCATATGTCAATGCAGTGAGAACAATTTATTTATTTTGGCAATATTTTATTGTAGGTCAGAAGATTATCTGCCATTAGAAATATCAATTCCATTTATTTACACGTGACAGGAAGTTAGTTTTTTAAATAAGAATTTGCAAAAAATATTTTTTTTCCCGAGAGAAAGTTGTCAACATTTTGTTATGTTGAAAATTATATTTGTATTTATGTGATGCGAAATCAGCTAGTTTATGAGGAGAACAGATTTTTAACGAGATATTGTTGAAAAATTGTATTTGTCGGTGAGTTTTTCAAATTGATTGAAGAAGGGCAAGCCATATTGCATTTTTCGCTAGGGCTATGATGATCTGAGGTGACCACCCAGCTATGAATTAAATTTATTTTGTTGCTTATCGTGTCCGAATTGTAATAAACCGGGCATGTACGTTTGTACGAAGACTTGAAAATTTTGTGAAGAATAGAAGATACCCGTGTTCGGACGACAGCCGTGTATTTAAATGTTGGATATGGTTCGCCTTCCACGTGCATATCATGCTAGGGTGCTAAGATTGTATCGTGCACATATAAGCCCGTGAGCTTCTCGCTAAATTGAGAAATTTTGTATCGCGAACAGAAGAGAAACCACTGCATAGCGGAGATGTCGTATTTCTTTTTACGTGTTCCGTTTCGCCTGGAATCTACGTCAACGATGATCAGCATTTTCGGTTACAGCTAAGATGGAACATTTCCAACAACGTGCAGCTTTTTGAATTTACAATTTTAATATGCACCATGTTCAGATTGAATTCTCATTCCGTTTGCATTAACTTTAACACGAACTACCTGAATGATTTTAAGAGATCGTGATCTTTAATTCTCGAGACTGAGTAAAATTTTATAATTGAAAATGTGTCTTCAATCATATCATTTTCAACGAGAAATACCAAATTTCATATATTTTCCCTGCACAGGCGTAATATTTTGCTAGTTAGGTCGGCATCAATCACTGTATAATTTGTTGAATCGTTAAGCAAACCCCTCTAAGCTTGGTATAATTTGCACTTATTTTATTTTTGAAGTTCATGCCATTGCTTGAAAGTGTAACTTGTCAGCTCATTCTATTATTCTCGAACTTTCTTTCATTATTTTTATTAAATATTTGAGGGAATCAGGGCTGCCNACTTGTCAGCTCATTCTATTATTCTCGAACTTTCTTTCATTATTTTTATTAAATATTTGAGGGAATCAGGGCTGCCTCTGTTTTCATTTCCAGTAGTTAATCAGTAGCTAGCTATTGTATTTTCGGTCTGTTAACTTACAGATTGCNGCTGCCTCTGTTTTCATTTCCAGTAGTTAATCAGTAGCTAGCTATTGTATTTTCGGTCTGTTAACTTACAGATTGCTGAGCAAAGGCTTTTTTAAGTATCTGCCGAGGTGTACTAACTGAGAAACTGAAATGAGGTAAGTTCTTATTGGTCGCATAAATTATGGGTCTTATTTACACTCGTCTGTCTGCAGTGTTAGCCGGGCAAGAAACATTATCTTATGAGATACACACGAGACGTTACACTTATCATAAACAAAATATTATTTATCGTTTCATTACATTACATAGCTGATGAGGTTGAAGCGAGTTGAGTGTGGAGTAGCGCCGGAATGCAAGGCCGGGAAAAAACGGGAGAACCCCGAGAAAATCCGCCAACCAGAGGTATCGTCAGGCACGATCCCCACATGCAAAAATTCAGGGGCGACCCCGCCGGAAATCGAACAAGGTTCGCCCGGAGTGAGAGGTGAGTAGTCTAACCACTAAACCACCGCGGCCTCCTGTAAGCGTTATAACAAATGCAGTTGCGAACATGGTGCTTTTCCAGTTTGGTTAGAAAATTGCTCGGTTAACCGCGAACTAGACACATACATATGCATGGTGCAACGTGAACTCCGACCGGACATCCGGAGACCTTGAACGACCAGGGTCCCTGCAGTGCGGACTGCTCTCATCACACGCTAGTTGTGCGGACGGTCGATGTACCTGGCGCTGCGATTGTTCGAGCCACACAGGTGCAACACTCGACAGTTTGAGGATGATTTGGAAATGAGGGAAAGGTAATGGCTATAATCCATTCACGGTTACTTCACACTTTTCTGCAAACTAAGCTTATTTGAGTCGATAAAATTACACCAAAGGACAACGCACCGAAATCGCGCGCACTCAGTTGNTTCTGCAAACTAAGCTTATTTGAGTCGATAAAATTACACCAAAGGACAACGCACCGAAATCGCGCGCACTCAGTTGTAACAATGTTTTGTATGAGAACTATTTCTCACTAGGCGCTACCAACACACAAGTTTTCTCACCGTTTTCCTTTATATTTGTTATAAATGAATTATAATTTGTAAATAAAGCACAGCAAAACTTCAATTTAACGATAAATAAGATACGTTCGTGTTAACAGAGGTATAAAACGCTTGTGATAGACCTGCATGGCATATTCAGGAAATAACTAAACACGTCACACTGGGGTGATTTTTCAAAGGTTTGATTCAAGAAGTGTGAAGAAACCGCGAATAGACTTCAGCTGTGACTAATTCACAGCCCACGTAAAGGCCAGTGCTTGGATAAATCAATGAAGAAAGGCCATAAATACAAAGTGACTCGGAGAAGAAAGGCAAGAAATATAAAAGTTTTTGACCAAGCGAGGTGGTGCAACAGTAACACCCTCGACTTACATTCAGAGGGCCTCGGGCTCGATTCCCGGTCCGCCCATCGTGGTTTTGGTTTACCAATGTTTTCCTAAGTTACTACAGATGAATTCAGGCATTGCTCGTTACTGCAGGCCATGACCGATATCCAGCATGTTCCAATTTATCTGAGCTACTCCAGCAGTTTCTAATGACATCGCTGTTGACGAGACTTTAAGTACACCCTACCTGAGATCCTGTGTCCTGAATGATGAAAGGTTTTGCGAGTATGAAGCAGGGGGGGGGGGGAAATNATGATAAGTGAGTATGGAATGGACTATAAACGAGATCGTTATCTCCCTACCAAGTAGTCATGATCGTATTTACGGGAGGTTTCTGGGTTCCAAACCCCTTTCTAATATTTTTTGTTGGCTGCATTGTACATATGGGAATTTGCGATCTTAGTTTCAACCATTATAATTATGTTAGTGAAAAAAAGAGCTCGAATGTATGTATATATATGTCAGCATAAAGAGTGCATCAACTGGATTATTTCAGAATTTCTGCCAATAAACCAACATTACCATTACATAATGGTATATATAAAACAATTATTCATAATATAATAATATGTAATATAATTATATATATTATGGTAAGTTTGGTTTATTGGTAGACATTCTGAAATATTCCAGTTCATGCACGGTTTATGCTGACGATCGAGGAACAACCGGTTTCTATGAAAGATACTGCAAATATCGTCCTATGTCGAGTCTTAGGAGAGAAACAATTTTAATTATAACCTAAAGGAAAGAGAGGACCGTAACTCAAGAATTTAATTTCTTAATGAACCCAGCAGGGTTTCCGCTAGCAATTCAGATAAGCCTGTGTGAAATTACACGGCATAGAAGGTAAGATGTGTCCATTTTAAAACTAGTGTGCCATTATTTATATTTACTGCTGAGTTACCAAGCCAATTTAATGTGAGGTATTTATCGCCTTTTGACAATTTAAATAGTAAGTTCTAAAATTGTATAATATATTTTGAATCATTGAACTCGAGACAATTTGTTTAGTAATCTTGACTACTTAATGGTACGGGATTTAGATTAACTTTCAAAGAATTTTGAATGTTAAAATATCTTAATTTTACAAAGTTGATTTATAACATACCTGATTGCAAGGTTACTATGTTAAATTATATTATTTAAACCACAAAAAATATTATAGGAGTTAATCTGCCATCTCACGTCTAACCCATTCATGATTCTAATTATTTAATGTTAGTGGTATTTACGGAAATTTATCTTTAGTTAGTTGGCAAGCAGTGCTACATGTTTAAGGTCAGGAGTCAGCTAAAGATCAGGTAGTGGGCGCTCTACTAGTCTTTACGAAAACATCAAGCGACTAGCAAACAAATTCGATTTGCCCATAATTCAGCGATATTCCTAACTCATAAAAGTCTCATGAAGGTAAACGCAAAATAACAGTATCAACCTCAATCATATCCGTTTAATTATTTAATGACAGCAACATATTTACAGTGGTTGCAGATTTTTCTCCCTTTACATATAATGCCAGACGTTTGCAAATTTTTATGTCCTTAATACGTCCTATGATATCTGCAACAAACTAACATTTCAGCTGTGCCTTCGAATCCACAGCACGACTAATATTTGGACCCCTAGGAGGATTAATTGTGGTATAAGGTGCGTCATAATCAGAAGTTACCGTCGTCGGACGACCTTCGGAGGGTAACCCTGCGGATAATTGTCAAAAGGCAAAAACATTTTGCCCTCCTGCAGGCCGAACGTCATTAGACGGAGGGACTGTCGGTCAAATTACGTTTAGGGAATAGGACTTCAGGCGTACTTCCTGAAGTTGGATCTAAGTTTTATCATTGGAAAAAAACTGCAAATAAGTTCTGTCTGGCTACTTTTGGAGAAAAAACAGCTGGATTTTATATTGTGTAAAATTACTATGTATATCTAATAATGCTCATATGTTGAACGAGTTCAATGTAAAGTGACTGCCGAATTATTCTTTAACGTGAAGCGAGTTTATTTACATTGCAGCACCCCAAATCGTAAAACGTGCAGCGTAATTCAATAATAAATACAAATTTTGGCACTGAAACCGGTAAACTGTTAATGAAACCTTTTGAAAGCCCTACTTTGTTTCTTCTTTCAGCTGTTTGTGTATTTTTCCGCAGCGTGTGAAAATCGGCATTGTGAAATAATAGATCTCGTGAATACTCTATATGCGGTCTTCGGGTGACATCATGAAACCACTAGAGAAGGATATGTTAATTTTAATTTGAATGTTTACTCTAATATTTATAATAAAACTATTTCAGTGGGCAAGCAAAATAGTTTTAATTACTTGTTACTTTGTCAATAAAATAAGGCATGAGTCTTTCCTAGAAAAACCTGTCTCTCAATAGTATTGAAACAATTAGATGGTTACTAATAATTTACAAATTACTAGGGCGTAATACTGAGCTCAAGAAGATTAGCAACATAAACTGGGAAAACAATGATTTGTTTACTTTTTTCTGACCACGAAAGAGTTTTAACATTTCTCTTCAACAAGACTTCAAACATAGAACAACTCTTCATAATTCTACTCCAATTATACAACCAGTCGGTGTTCACATTGAAGGTATGATTTTCTTTCCGAAGTTTAATTTCTGAAGTACTCTATGAACCTTGGACAAGGTATACAAATAAGCTAAATTAAGTCTGAACTGGAGATCGGCTTCACAATTTCTAGCCCGGTTTCTCACCAACGTTTTTGCCTAGTCTCGGTTGGATCGTAAGGCGTAGGGGAATAGGGAGATTTGGGCCGATGAGAGTGAAGCGATGTGATAATGGAGCAGCGCTGGAATACAAAGGCGAGGAAACGGGAGATCCCCGAGAAAACCCACCGACCAGCCCCATAGTCCGGCACGATTCTCACGTGAGAAAATCTAGGAATGACCCCGCCGGGAATCGAATCCGGTTCGCCTCGGTGTAAGGCGAGTAGTCTGACCACTACACCACCGTGACCCCACAGTGGGGTGGAACAGACATTCTTGGCTTTAAGGAATTCGAACCTGCAACCCCTAGCACTGCAAAATTGTGTATACATGAGCTGCCAGCCTAGTTGTCTGCCGTAAAACGAGCTGTGCACCACGTAAAGAAGTTTGGGGAAGTACTGTGAGTATAGATGCTAATTAGTGTCTGGCTTATATTCAGAACACCGCAGTGTTCCCATTGTGTTGACGCAATTACCGCGCTGCGCTCACACCAACGGTTACGGCACGCCCGGCTGCCGTAACATGGCGTTGTCACCCAGAGTACTTGCGTGTTGGGTATCACGTCTCTTACCCAGGCGCCTGGGAGAAAACAAACGTCAAAGCCCCATTACAGCAGGTTTACGGTTAATGAAGCTCTTTACAAATAAACATTTGAAAATAATTTCCTTGTCCATAACTCTGTATAACTACGGACCCGCAAATATCGCATAGTTATACGGACACACGTTACACTGTTAACACGCGTGCGTTTGCTGTTCTCTGGCAATTGGTCGATATTCTAAATGCCACGCCCTCAGTAACTTTGCGGCAATCAACGAACACATATTGTCTGTACGAACGAATCGTGTGGTCTCTCGTAAGAAAATATAAACGGCATCAGCCAATGAACGATTGAAACCTGCTGAGGTGTATACATCACTGTGATTTCTAACATGATGCAAATACTACAAAGAATTCAAACTTTTTAGGCGCATATTTTTTAAGTAAGTATTATTAGTAGAGGGATAATGGGGAATTTGGCACATCGGGACCTCCAGAGCGTCGGAGCTGTTCGTGCTTTCTCATTCCTATCGGCCGGTGGCCATAATGGATCCAGGTGACCTTGACATTTTAACATTTGACCTCAGTGACATTTAACCAAAAAATTAAAAAAACCTCCAAAATATTTATAAAAATATTTTTATAAACTTTTCAAAGAATTATTGAAAAATTATTTAAAAAACTTAAAAAGGTATTTTAAAAAATGTGTATAAAATACTTAAATTTCCTGAGGTTCCCCACACCTCCATCCACCATTACTTATTCCACCATCTCGGTAGGTGCAGTCCAACATCTTGGCAGACATCACAGCCACCGTCCGCCATATTAGTAGGTGCAGTAGTACACCATCTTGATAAGTGCAGCAGTCCACCATCTTGGCTGCTGAAGTCCGTCATCTTGGTCAGCTCAGTCCGCTATCTTGTTTCCTACCGCAATCTTGGTAGGTGACGCCATCCGCCATAATGGTAGGTGCAGTTCACCATCTTGGTAAATGCAATCCGCCATCTTGGCCGGTGCAGTCTGCCATATTGGTAGGCGTCACAGTCACCGTCCGCCATCTTGGTTTTTCGTTTGTCATTTGTTTATACGTTACTAGAGTTTGTCTCTCACCTTCACTCGACTGCATATTGGATTTAATATATTTGCATAGCCTACGTGGCGCTAGTGTATTAATTTACCCACCAGGCGAGTTGTTGATTTAGCCACCAGGCAGCAGCCATATTTGTTTATGTATTTTAAGTACAGGTTGGCCTGTCGGTGCCCTCCATATTGGATTCTATTTTCAACACCTAGGTGGCGTTATATTCTCGATTTAGTCACCAAGCGAGATGCCGATTTGGCAACCAGGCGTTAGCGATATTTGATTATGTTTTTCAAAGTACAGGTGGTGCTATCGCCACCCTTCATATTAGATTATTTTTTCATCAAATAGGTGGCATTAATTTCTTGATTTCTCTGACAGGCGAGCTGCCGACCCCCGCTTGTTCTGACGATTTAGCAGCAAAGTGAGCTGTCGGCACTCATATATACAGTCATAGGTAAATTTGTAATTTTTCATTCCCTTTATTATTTAAATATTTTTCCAATCAGCAGTATACCTACAAGAATAATTTATTAAATACATTTTTTATACTATGATCTTTAACTGTGATCAGTTAAATGCATTTTTCGTTTTAATGCTAATTAAATTACCATTAACATTGAGTATTTATTCTGTTACCCCTCACCTTACCTCTTAAGTCCGACCAATTATTCACCATCGCTTAATCCCTTATCACTACCGCTCTTGTTTTTAGCATTGTCCGCCAGAGCATGCTAGTGTGGGGAAAGTATTTCATAGGAACAATGTCGACCCTAATATAAAAAATAATTATAATACTTAATTTTTGTAGGTATACTGCTGTTTGGAAAAATATTTTTAAAAATGGAAAGAAAAATTACAAATTTACCTATGACTGTATATATGAGTGCCGACAGCTCACTTTGGCTGCTAAATCGTCAAAACAAGCGGGTGTCAGCAGCTCACCTGTCAGAGAAATGCCACCAATTTGATGAAAATAGACTCTTACATGGAGGGTGGCGACAGCACTACCTTTACTTTGAGAAACAATACAAACTATGACTGCCACCTGGTGACCCAATCGATAATTCTCCTGGTGGGTAAATTAATACATTAGCACCACTTACGTTATGAAAACATGACATCCAATATTGCAGTCCAATGAAGGCGAGAGACAAACTCCAGTAATGTATAAACAAATGACAAACGAAAAACCAAGATGGATTATGGTAACAGTGATGCCTACTAAGATGGCGGATTGCTGTACCTTCCAAGATGAGACGGCTGGAAACAAGATGGTGGAATTCACCTATCGAGATCGCGGACTGCAATGACCAACATTGCGGATGGCTGCAACTATTAATATGGCGGTATGCACCTTTCAAGATGTCGGACGGTGGCTGTGAAGCCCACCAATATGGGTAACTGCACCTATCAAAATGGCGGAATGAGAATGTTGTGAAGAGATGTGTGAGTGACCTCAAGAAATTGAACTTTTTTTAAACAAATTTTTTACATAAATTTTTTTAATTTGTGGTTTTTTTTTTGAAATTTTTGGTTCAAATATTATCGTGAAATGTCAAGATAAAGGTCAAATTTCATATCACCTGTATCCATTATGGCCGCTAGCTGGCCGGAATGACAGAGTACGAACAGCTCCAACCCTTTGGTCCCAGGTCCCGATTGTACTAAAGTCCCCACAACCTCTCTACTACTATTGTTAGCAATATTTGTAAGTTGGTGGTCAAGTAGGTACAGGAAGAGACATAAAAATGACATATTACGATATATTTCAGAAACAAATTTTGACAATAAATGGTGATATCGCAGAACTCCTTTGTGCACTACGTGTGTTTTCCTGGAAATAGGGTGCTTTTGAGTGTAAAGTATAATTTTTATACCGGAGTGTGTGGTTGTAGTGTTGGTGTGATTTGTTAAGGTTTTATATAATTAAAAGTATTTTATTGGTTTCAGACTTTTTACACCACAGCGAAAAGTGCAGTACATCATTTGAAATAGTAATAAAGAATTGATAAATCATTTATTTGAAAAGGCCTTTTACTGATATTTGACATCACCAACTTCCACTTAGCATGCTGCATTTTAACAGCTGAAAGAGTTGTGATGAAGTGTTTTTTCAGAAAGCATGTGTTTTTTAATGAAAATTTACGAAAAACGTACTTGAAAAATTAATCGTGAGACCTCTATCTCTTAGTCAGAGAATAATGCAGTAATAGTTATACGTACCTTAATGCCCATAAATAAACAAATACAAAAATGTGTGCGAAAATAAGTACTTGAATTCCATGTTTTAAGACGCCCGTCTACCTGGCGCTTGAACTGCGTTGCAGAGTGTTCCAAATACAGGTTTTTCAACGAAACTATTAAGCGTGCGTCCAACGTGTTGATCTACGAAAAGAACACACACTTCAGACGAGAGCTGTTAAGTACTTTCAAAATATCACGTACGTTAGAAACATAAATTCAGAGTACTCCAAAACCGCTAAGAACGGCCTTTCCAAGGTGCTATAGCTCAAAATGCACGCATCAGATACATACAAAACTACTATAGGCGCCTGCACTGAACCTTCCTAAAGACTTCCCACTAATAAAATTATATGGTCACCGCTGAAAGTCCCATAGGTACAAAAAGCACGACGAGAACACTGCACGCCAGTTCAGAGCCTTGCGCTTAGCGGCGATGGCGTACTTGATGCGCGTGGCAGTGTCGCCCTTATCGCTCCCGCGCTTCTCGGCCTAAACGTGGTAAAAAGTTCCAGGTAGACGGGCGCCTTAAGGTTAACTAAGAAAGTTCGATTAGATAGACACACACAGAAGGATATACATCACTGTTTTCTGTTTCCTTGAATTGCGAGAAATGGAACATTATGGAAAAGAATAACTGACAACTGGTAATTAAAAGAAATTATAGAAGGAAACAATGTTTGTAAACCGATAATTTCAATAATGGATGTAAAACATGTGCATATTTTAAGGCTACATTTGCCAAGAATTTTGTGTTTTCACGACAAAGGAAGCGTTGAAATAATTTTTTGATTGTTCAATGTTTACACTGTAAATACTTTCAAACAGTATCTGCCAAAGTTAAAACACTACTGGTGTACCGGGCCAGCAATTGTTGTATAATCAATGCAAACTACATGTTGACGCGTGGCTGTGAAATTAGTGAGAGATGCAGAGAAAGTGACGAAATTGCGTATCATTTGCTCTCTCTAATATTATCTCCCAGTGAAAACACGAACTCTTAATTAACCACGACAACCATACCGGCTCTGCGTATTAATCACGCCTATTTTTGCATACATTAAAGTGCCTCATCCATCTGCGTACTCTTGAATCACTCATAACATGTTGTCATACTGCTCGCAAAGTTTGCAATGGATGTCGACCAGTTTTATTATTCGTACGCACACAAACGGATCGCAGGCCTCTTATTTCACACGCGCCGGGCGTCTCGGTTTACTCGAACACTGCAAACACACGCACGACGACGTGTAAACGTGACTCGAATATTTGCAAATGGCGTCCGTGCCTTGCCAGATAATCAACAATCTCAGTGCACAAGCGCATTATTGTGGACACAGCGCAATATTCCTTGCAAATTAAAACGTAACAAGGATCAGTTATTAGATGATATGTGTATTTCCCTACGTATTAATCTCTCTCACGTGTAACTTGGCAATATTTTGACAGTTCAACGAAAGGAGCGCCAAATATTTACCTTTCGTTTATGTATCCTTTCGCCATCAGTTGGTGCGTCAAGTAGAGGCTGTATATTTTATCAACACGCTGTCAGCTAATCCACTTGCCATTGTACTGTACTTTTAAACAAATGTTCAGGTATGTATAGACTGACATCTGTCTAAAAAAATTAGTAGGTTATAAAAGTAAAAATATAAAACCTTGTAAAAATTTAATATTTGTTAACTCTTTTTTAATTTGTCCGACACAGCGAATTTGGGTTAGCATTTGCGAGATGGTAATTGTAGCTGCTATCACACTTTGGACGTCATAGCTAATCTATCTGGAACTAAAAGTAATTCGGGAAACTTGATTGACAACGCACTTTTATTCGCCAACAACTCACCAAAGACTATTGATTGCAAAGCAGTAATTCTGCTTTTACTGATACAAAACAGTTCGAGTAGGAAATGTGTTACGTGGAATAACGTAAGAATTGCTTAAAAAATATTCAAGCGCGACCCACTTTCTTCGTTTTAGTAATACAATACAGTAACGACACGGAAACAAGGAAATGGGTTTTCGAGAGAACAATAGGGCGTATAATTTACCTAGATGAACGATTACCCACCGAATAGAAATTTCTAGTACTCAAAATCACTGTACACGAAATATATGTTCCTTTAAAATTATGCAGAGCTCGCGGAAAAATAAAACTATTGGTATCTATTCGTAAATTTGTTATATATTACACACGAAAACTATTATTTCCCCACTGACAATGCTTCGGGTAAGAGCGGACAGATGTCGCGGATGGCATGACAGGGCGAGGTGTGAGCCGTGTCTGTTGCTCAACAGGTAACAGCACGTTGGCCTGCCTCTTGATCCCGTATTTTTAAAAAGTTGACTTTTCTTCTATTACTGGCTCGGAACGACACGGATTTGAAATAAATTTCGTCAAATTATCTGAAAAAATAATTCAACAATATTATGCAATATTTCTGTTTGTTTTTGGAATGAATATCATTCACGCATGGAAAGTATGGATGTAGAGTGGGGATACGATGTGAAAAAGGTTTTGAAGTTGCGTTTTATTTGGATACGGATCGTTTTATTGTGGAATTTATCTTGAACGCCTATACATTACTACTTTATCACGAAGTTTAGTTTATAACACTAACAGCCACTGTTTTGTGACCACGTAAACTAAAGTGTATTATTTAAACTAGGAACTCTTTCTTATCGCGTATTTTCTTCTTGTCTGGTGTGCGTTGGCAGTGCACTCAGAATAGTCAACGTAATATTAACTTTTGTTCGTTCGTGCATCAGTTGATACAGGATTTTGTAAATTGCACTTTGTTTCGTGTACGACAAATTGCCACTTACTGACTGTCAAAATCTCGCCAACTTATATGAGACAGACAATATCTAATAACTGTAATTGCTCGTAAAATAATGTCATATCAACCATAGTTGCACAATGACATGATGAAGATTAAGAAACTTTTATCATTCTTGGATTTCTTGTTATTGACTTTTTATACCACAAACAACTTTCATGTCTTAGAGAGGTTGTCATTAGTCACTTTCTGTATAGTATTGTTGACAGTGAAGATGTAGTTATATTCGATTACGTCTTATTAATGTCTTGATATTTTAATTTCTGGTAATTTAAATAGGCATTTTGTTTTATAGACCGCAGACTTGTAACTTGTGTAGTAGTAACTTTACTTTAATAGATTTACTGCATCACTTACTTGAACAAAGATTACATTCTGCTCATTAAACACATTATAATGATAATTAGTACATTG
>NQII01013066.1:0-19515 GCA_002778355.1 Clitarchus hookeri
CGTTATGTATCTATCTGGTAAGGAAGCGCATACAAAGGTGTCCGTAGTTCCATGATCGCGGGTTTTGCTCTGTTCCGTGATAATAGTACATTCGCGCTCCTCTGAAATACGTTTTCAGTTCTGGGGGGTCCTTAAATTTCCAAAACTGTTAAAGTAGTGGACCGTATCGCCATTCTTTTTATATGCTGTCCAATGAGTTTCCGGGCCTGTGCTACATTCGAGGTTTACTATGCCACACTCTATCCGACGCGATCGATGGGACAGTCGATCTCGCATGAACACTCCCTGGAAATTCCTTAATTTTAATTTTCGTGCATAATTAAGTATTTCAAAGTTGGTCAGTGGGTGGGCTGGCAGCCTCCTTAAGATCGCTTCGTTCTTTTGCGTTGTCGATTTCTCTTTCTGCCTCCTCCTCCTGCCACTTGTTTGTAGGGATGAAGGTACAACCCGCGACCGTTTTTGCAAGCGTCTCCATTCGTCTATTGTGTCTCAAAATCTCCGTCAAGCGTTTGTTTTCATCTTTGGCCGTATTAACAGCCCTGGAAATGCCGCTGGCACCTCCAATCAAACTTCCTAGTACTCCAAGAGCCGGCAAGATGAACGGTAGATTTCCACCTCGTTTCACTGCTACCCTATACTGTTTCCTGCCGGAGCGTAACTTTTTCATCCTTCCTAATTTCAATCCCATGCCGCATTTCACCTTAGTCTTCAGAATTTTCGACACCCCCACGCTGCTATGCGTTCCCCGAGCTTGGCCTGTGACGACCCTACTATTGACTTTGCTTTATCTGCAAGAATCGTATGGCTACGTGTCTATCTGCTAACTTAGTACTTGTCGCATACGCAATGTCGTGTTCTTTGCACTCAGTGTCTAATGCATTAATGGGTACGTCGCCCCGCTGTAATTTTCTCTCCAGCCGAGTGCCAGGACCGCAATACTTATATACGGGAAGGTGCACTTCAAAGGGCAAATTGTTAATTAAAGAATTTACTAGTCCACCTCCTTTCTTGGAGATCTTGCCCCTACAACTCATACCTATACACTGACAGATAAATTGTATTGTGTTACTGCTTTATACACTTTGTTTTAGGGACTGGATATGAACCTGGATATCTCACATATGTGTACGTTATTTCGGATGAAACTTGAAACTTTTTTTCCGCACTGCACTTCGAGTAGGTGGTGTGTGTCGCCACATGTCAACGCCGGTGAGATCGTCTGGCCGCGCGACCACAGCTCAGATATTGCGTAATTGCTCTCCCCTCCGCCTGGGAAGGTCAGTGCGGGTGTCTCGGTGACGACGGGCGCGCCCTGCAGCGACTGACTGCAGCAGGGGTCTTGCATAATGCAACCCACTCCGCCTGGGAAGGCTGGTGTAACGGCGCCAACAGGGTCGTCCTGTGGTTGCGGTGAAGCGCAGCCTCCGGTCTTGCGTAACAGCCCCACACTAAGAGCAGCAGGTGTAGAAGGCTCTCGCTCCCACCCCCTCGATCTAGAGGTATCCTGTATGTGAAGACAGAAATGAATTTTTATATTTTATTCAGATCTTATTTTAATATCCAGCTGTTATATCTGGAGCTGAAGTTTAGCCATTTGATGTATACGTGCTGCCCTCGTCGTTTCAATAGCCGCTCGACCAAGTATGTGTTTAAGAATTTTGTTTTCATTAGCTCTTCGCAATATAATTGACCTTTCAAACGCTCTCCATTTAGGTCTTCCAACACAAAGGTCCGGGGTTCATTATGTCGAATCTGGCTAATTCTGTATATTTCTAATGACCAGTTGGGTGTGTACGCAAATGCAGGTTTAATTCGGGAAATGCGGACATAGTCTCCCACTTTTACCTTCGCCTTCCGCTTATCCAATATCATGCCGATTTTAAACACAGTCTCCAGCAAAGAATAGTCTTTAACGTCCACCGGTCGCATACGAATGGTCCTGTGTTTTCTAGCATTGTATTTGGTAATTAGGCGAGGTAACATATCCAGCCACACATACTTTCCTCGCGCTGAGAATTCACGCCACATATCTGCTTTTAATGTTCGATTGAATCTCTCAATAATTGAAGCCTTTTTTTCGCCATGGGTGCTGTAGTGGTTAATGTTGTTCCTGTCCATGAGTGAACGGAAAGCTTTATTGTAAAATTCCCTACCTAAATCAGTTTGCATATTCTTGGTGGTCCCATATCGCTTAAGACCATTTTCATAGCTTTGGCAATGTCCGTCCCGTTTTTTCTGCGAACTGGGACAGCCCACGGGTATTTGCTGAAACAAATAATTATGGTTAGCAAGTATCTATACCCATTAATCACCACAGCATACAGAATCATTTCCACCAGGTCGGCTTGATACAGATCGTTGAGTCCAAACACGAGCACATTCCTTTTTCAGAAATTTCTTCTTACTGGCTGGTGAATCTCGGCTGTGATCGCTGCACTAGACATTTTCTGTAGACGTAGCTGCCTTCCCGCAGTTTCTCTACTATATTGACAATCTCGTTAGTGTAAGACTGATTACCCGCCTGTTGAGATGCTACGAGTAGTCGCAGTCGGGATACGAGCTCGTTCACATTGTTCCAATACACGTACTCGAGCTGGCTGCCTCCGTCACGCTTCGAAGTCAGTCCCGAACCACTAGCTAGGCCTACGTCGGGAAACAACTCGGCAATAATGTCGAATTTCGGGTGGACCTCGTCCTTATATTTATTGGCAGTTACGTCATTATCAGTTAAATGCGCGCCCGTGAGTTTAAATAATTTTTGGTATTGGTGTAGGGCTTCTTGTGAAAACTCACCGGGTCTGTGTTTGAATAACAACTTGTAGAGGCCTGGCATTGTGCGTATGGTTTCATTGGCAATCTGTATGTAATTGTTGTGAAGATAATAAATATGCTTGTTCCCGAGATACCATTTTTTCCCCGCCTATATACACCGTAAATCACATCGTTAAAGAGAGTCGTATAGGAAGTGAGATAAGTACGAACAGTGTCAAGGCGGGAACCTACCGACGATACATTGTCATCGTCATCTTCGCCATTGCCCTACGGAAGTGGCTTTAGTTCGATGTCCGGGTCGGTCTTCACACTACAGACAGGAGGAACGGGTTGCTCCTTTAAAGTATCAAGCCGGGACGTGATCGGACGGAAGGCTTCTTCCAATGCTGCGTCGCACTCCACACGAGCGCGTTTGGCCTGTAGGTACTTATCGTGAACACTTGCAACGACACGGCGTAAATCCTCGACAGCAGCAGACATTATACTAAAATTTAGAGTGACTTGTTCGTACTATATATATTTATTAGACAATGGCTTTACGCACAATCAAATACACTATTTTATCTTCAAAAGTATTAAGTTTCTGAAGCACTGCGGTACGCACATGCTCGCAATGCGCCCATTTTTCATCGTCCTTGCGCATATCGTTTAAGTTACGAACAATCCTGTGGCGGATATATTCCTCTAGACCTGCAAGTTCCGTACTCACTGTTTGATTTCGGATGTCGAGTTCTTCGAGCAGATTTGTACTAAGCTTATTCGTCATCCCTTCCAATATCTTGCTGAGATTCGTCTCTAAGCTGCCTATGCTCTCCAGTTTCGCGGATAGGATTGTAAACCTCCTAATGTCGAAAAGCTCGAGCTGTGTCTCGACTGCTGTGAGCTTGGCATCCACACCACTCAATTTGTGTGCGCTCTCGGTTGCTATACGCAGATTATCTCTCAATGTTGCAGCAAGGGTCGTAAGGGACCTGTAGTCGACGCGGTTGCCTAAATTTACCAGTTGTGCTTCTGCTGCAGGCAGCTTGCTTGCCACTACACTTAGCATGTTATTGGTTAAAGTCTGAAAATGTTTCGTCGTGGTGAGGGACATCGCACTGATGGCACCTAGGTTCGCGTCTAGCTTCTTACTTATTGCTTCCAGCACGGTCGTGTCATTAAGGTGACTGCCTAGTTTCGAGGCAAGAACTCTCACTCGCTCACCCACATCGTCTGCAGCTTTGTCATTAAGGAGACTGTCTAGTTTCGCGGCATGACTGCTAACTTGATCGCTTACATCATTCATTTTCTTTTCCATAGCTGTGAACGCACCGCCTAACATGCTGAGTTTCCCTACATCACTGGCTACATTGCTCAGTTGGGCGTCCAGCTTGGTGTACAGTATGTTCGTGTTGGCGAACAGACGGCCTTCCATGGCTATGAGATTTGATTCCAGCTTTGGGGGTACCACGCACTTGGTCTTTACATTAAGGTGCCCGTCCAGTAACGCTGTGAGGCCTGCTAGAACTCTCGCGCTCCCTTGCTCCCCTACATCGGTGATTTTCTTCTCCATGGCCGATATCCTAGCCCCTAACATGTTCAGTTTAAGTAGATCATCGGATAGTTTGTGCAGCTGGGCCTCCATATTGGTAGACAGTACGTTTGTGGTGCCGGCCAGACTACATTCCATGACATCGAGTGTGTCCCCGGTTGTGACAGTGGTCAGGTGGGATACCTTTTCAATTAATGTGCCGAGCCTCAAATCCATGTTCGTGGTAAGTATATTGTATCGAAGAGGCGTCCTTTCACCGTGGCGAGCTTCCCACCCACCGCAGACAGTTGCTTAATGTCATCAGCGAATGGGCGTAATTTGCTTGACACGGTCATATGAACTCTGCTGGCTATTCGCTCTCCCACACTGCTCAGAGCTGTCTCTAAGGTAGTGATTCGCGCCATACCTGCCAATAATGTGCGCAAATATGTCCCAATACTAGTTTGCAGTGTCGCCACCGCCCGCATTCGAGCGACACCTGCAATTAATGTGCTCAACTGCGTCTCAATACTGGTTTGAAGTGTCGCCACTGGCCGCAACGCAACCGATGTAACACTGAGGACGAAGGATACGTTCGCGGCATCGCCATCATGTTTCGCACTGTCTAAATTCTTTGCTCATTTTCCTCCGAAACTACAGTTCTCGTCCTTAGTAGATATAATACAGCTTTCCGGCGTCCGCTTTAGACCGCTATGGCCAAACTTGGATACTGAGTAGCACATACTTCACTGACGAACTATAATAAACTGATCGCAACCCCAGTGGTACCGTCCCTTTTCAAGTGGAAACTCTTTTGCTATAACTAGAAACCCATGAGGTTCGCACCAGCAACATGCACACAGGTCTTTAAATTTGTCGAATGTCATGTCGGTGTTAACATGGTACGCGTAGACGTGGCGTAAATGCCGGTCATCCATACAAAAGAGGACTAGGAAATTCGCATTGTCATGTAGAAGCTGTTTAGGCATTCTTGAATACGTTTGGCATAGGTAAATAGAATCCACTGCTACATGACGTCCCATGCTGAAAGACTGCTGCATGGTCGCCTGTTTCTCACATGCTATGTCGTCAAAAATAAACACGGAGTTCGGTAATGCCTCACTTGGCTGCACGACCGCGTTGTTGTCACTAAATGGAAAGTAATGGAGGCCTGCAACTGCTTGTAGTATTTGCGCTAGCCGTAAGCACTTTGGCTGATGAAGAGATTTCGAGTATAGGTACACGTTTTCGAACCGCAGACCATTGGGTTCTTCTAGAAGACTAATGAGGACGCAAGTTTTCCCGCAGTTGCTCGGTTCTGCTATGATTCCTCGTACGGTGTCCGGTAATAACTTTCCATGCCGTAATTTAAAAATGTTAGTTTCATCTTCGTCGACATCACTGATGCAGACAGGAAGCGTGGTTGTCTGTGGCACGATCTTCATCGAACTGATATGCGAATCGGTTAATCGCTAATATTTATAATATTTATGTGAGTTTTTTTGTCCCTGGGTGATCTCTGTTATGTACAGTGTGTGTGACGTTACCTGCCACTTCCCTCTTGGATGCTGGCGCGATCGCACGTGTATGTAAGTATGCTGCTGCTGGGAGGGGGGAGTGTGTGTGATTGTAGGACCTATATATATATATTTATATATATATGATATAATATATAATATTTTTGTCTCTCTCTCGCAGGGCATGGGATGGGAGGGCATTAACACATGTGTAGGTAGGACTTATATATTTGTATATATATATAATGCGAGCATATGAAGTTGCGCTTTACCCATTACTTCACTGCGGCACCCTTCCATTGGAATGCACGAAGTCATGAAGCTATGTCCTGGCTGGCGTCTCTGTTGGGAGATGCCGCCATCGTCGGTGCGTTATTGCGAGAGCGTGAAGTTGCGCTTTACCCATTACTTCACCGCGGCACCCTCCCTTTGGAATGCATGAGCGTGAAGCTCTCTGTTGGGAGCCGTCGGTGCGGGAATGCAAGAGCATGGAGTTGCGCTCTACCCATTTCTTCACCACGGTACCCCCTTGAATGCCAGAGCATTACATAATGGCATCGTCTTCGGGAGCCACAACCAACATGGCTGACCCCTTGGCGTCGGCTTAGGGAGCCTCCATGAACAAACATAGCCACCAGGGAATGCACAAGAAAAAATAATTTTTTGGAACTTTTGAAAATTTAAATCAATGTTTTGAAATATTAAATCAATATTTTGAAACATTGAATCAAACTTTTCAAAACATCAATTTTGAAAAATTAATTTTTGAAAATTAATTTTGCAAAAAAAATAATTTTTAGCAATGAATTTTTTTCAAATTTTTTTGCAATTTTTTGCATATTTTTGCAAATTTTTACACTGGCTGCCAAGATGGCCGCCCCCGAAGCGGAATGCAAACACATGAGGTTTGTCATTTCCTTACCAAGCTTCTGTCACTTCCGGCCTCCCTGCCATGACGCTGTGTTAGAATGCCCATTATGACACTACTTAAGTAATGTCATGATTCCATTGACAGTAATTCAGGAAGTCGACACAGGAACAAATTCCTACTGCAGAATCTAAACTTCAAGTGTGTCCAGCAACTCATATGGCAGCTCCGGGGAAGGCACTAAGCTGCAACAAGACAGCTTGTGATGCCCATTTCACTGGGGTTCCTTTGAAACGAATTTAACTAGCAGACCATCGGCATACATAAAAGCGATATCCCATCATTTTATTAGCATATTAAATATCACTTTGCTGAGTACTTATTAGCTACTTAGCCATGGCATTAGTCAACTGTCAGAAATATAACACATTTAATTACACCAGTAATTTCACATAAAATGAAGTCAAATTCACAAAATATCAGTAGGTAAAAGTTATTTCATTTAAAATATACTTAATTTGGTTCTCACTGATACTCTTGCTACTTTGGTTAATCAGGATGTGCCAAGGAGAATCATTATCCTACCATGTCGTTGTAATGTAGTATGGCTTGTTACGAGCACAATTTTTATGTAGCCTGTGCTTTAATACATGTCTAAGACATTGGTGATGCATGCGATTTTATTTCTGTCAGACCGGCACATTATATTTCAAATTTGGGGTACATAAAGGATCAAGTGTTTCGTCCACTATTGCTGGCTAACATTGACCACCTCAAAACGAGAATTACCGATGCCATCCAAACCGTAACACCGGACATGCTAACAAGAGTGTGGAACGAGTTTGATTATAGCGTAGATGTCGTTCGGGCCGCTCGTGGTGTTCACATTGAACATTTATGAAGATATGATAAACATACTTCACAGTTAGACGGTCCAATTGANGGGCCGCTCGTGGTGTTCACATTGAACATTTATGAAGATATGATAAACATACTTCACAGTTAGACGGTCCAATTGATTGATCAACCAAGGTAGTAGGTCGTTTAGTTTTGATATTATATACCTTCAAGTNTCACAGTTAGACGGTCCAATTGATTGATCAACCAAGGTAGTAGGTCGTTTAGTTTTGATATTATATACCTTCAAGTTTGGGGTATTCTTTTATACTCACTTTATACTTGCACTGCTTTCAAAAATGACTTCATGGTCGAAAGAAATATCAAACACACAAATTCATTGCTTTGCTCGAAGGTTCATTACTTTCTGTTACATTGTTTTATGCACTATGAAACTGTACTTTTAATTGTTCAAAAGTAATTAAAACAGCAACAGCAGAAAGGATGCTTAGGTGGCAATCAACACACCAAGTATTTAGCTGATGAGAATGGCATAAGGTGATAATGAAGAAATGACAAGAAGCTCTTATGGAGGGAATCGAGCATCTAACATCTGCCGGGGTTGTGCAGAGTAACAATCTGGGGTGACCCCCACAGGGAATTAATCACAGATTCTTGCAGTGGAAGACAATAAGTCTGACCAGTACGCCACTGAAAAATTCTAGAAATTGAACTACGCAGTAACAGCTAACAAAATGTTACGAGCAAATAATTTATTAGGTTATCTTATGGCAAGACCAATGCTTTTAATAAAACATACTAAATAGAATTGGCTGGCTTAAAATTTACAGCTAGCAACCCATCTATGCTTTCATTATACAACCTAATATTTGAAATTGCATTCTCACTGGAGTACTATGGCAGACTGTATATTGATGAAAACTCTTACAAAATTTATTTTGTGTGTGTGTGTATATATATATGTATACATATATGTATATATATATATATATATACACACAGATCACAGCACCCGTATCACCCCTTGTTCTCGGAAACAACACGACACCGGGGGTTCACGAAAAATGTTTGATAACTATACCCTATATGAAGCACCGATTGGTAGTAATCCCATTCCCCCGAACATACCTTGACTAGCGGTATGGAGGGTGAGTTTTGGAATTGCAAATGGGAATGTGGGTTGTATAAGGTATCGTTGGATAGATCGTCTAAAAGGAAACCACTTTACTAAGACACTTTTTTTTCTGACGTGCATAGTTTACACTCAATAAATGAAATCGTCTAAGCATATGGTTTGTGACGTGTGTAGTTTATGCACATTGAAAATTAATAGAAAACGTTGTTTACTTAGTACAATCAAAAGGAAATCAACGAAACGTGTTTTTCATGGCGTGCATGCCTAGTGTACATACAATCAAAAGGGCATCGAGTGTACTGTAAATACCGGTATGGTGTGAGAGAACTACTGTGAACTGGGAACACTCATTCGCACACAGAACTCTTCATAAGTGTTCTAAATGTCGACCATCCTGTATTAGACACGACTCTGCTCTCTGTTTTACATTCGCGGATGCTCGGAGGACCTCAAAAATGATGAGATATCCACATGCTCCTCTGATTCTGATGAATGTGTATCCAGTGGCAAGCAAATAATAGTTGAACCTGTCAGTATATAGTTTTTATTTTATCTGTGTATATATATATTTATGTTAAATGTATTAATATATCTGGATGCAGCCTATTCTGTTACACTGGTCAAAAACATAACAGGAAAAAAATTACTGATCAATTTGTTACCGTACATCATAATTAAAAATATTTAGTACTCAAGCAGTGCAGCCCCTGTTCTACAGAACATCATTTTTGATTTTTCATTTTATATATGCATGCTTCCAAATTTTTTTGACATTATAGTCCTACAGCCTAACGTCGTTTGCATATTTCAACATTTTTAGCACGCATATTTTCTCCTCCAAAACATATGCAAGTTATTACAAACCTGGATGATACAACGATGGCACTGAACATATTTTCAAATGTACTGAACTTAAATTTGTACGAACGAGCATGGATCCTAATTTGTACACTCCGGTATAAATTGACGTCAGCAGATAACATCGTTTCGGTTAATTCTCAGCAACCATAGCTGGTAAATGTCGGCATTTGCAATACAGCTCCTGTGACTAGTTGATTATTTATCCAGTTATCCTGGAACGCAACACTTTTTCTTTACACTCATTATGTAAAGCATCAACAATACATGTTACAGGTTGCTGAATCAAAACGTGCACTTTGCATATTTAACCACATTTCTATTTATTATCCTAATTGAATCGTTAACAGAGGTTCACACAAACACTCCATAAACATTAAAAGATAAACAAAACGGCGTGCGTAAAAAAAGCAAATAAACTAACATCTCTAGCGCTTACAACGGTGGCGCTCGAAACCATTAGAGCTTCAAAGCTGCCATTTACACATCCCACCATCCCTGACTGCTATGACATTCAACAACGTGCGTCCACTATTGCAAGCCTGATTCAGGTAAACAAATCACTGACTGTAGTACGAAGTAAATGTTTTTCGATATGATGTCTGTGTCTTTATCACTACCCACACTTAAGAACAACCCAATAAAATATGTCGTTACGGTATCTGCAGAACGGCCAGAGTTAGGCAGTTGCACAGAAACGTTTTTTTTCTCGTTTCTATCCCCTTGCTTCATACTCAGCCATCAAACACAACTAAACATCGGTGTACCACATTAATTAATTGTAATTTTTTTGCTGTCTCTTTGTTGTTGGCAATAATTATTCAGTGCGCGACACCATATTATAGCCAGAATGTGTTTAACTCTCGGTGTAGGATGTGTAACCTACCCACCAGGCCATAGTATTGCTAAAACTTAAACATTTGTGTTTGTTTTACACAAAAACGGTGGGTTCTAAAGAGGTTTAACGAGAATGCCTTTTGGCTAATTATGACGTACTGTTTAATATGATGTCATCAAACATCAATTTTACCTCAAGGTAAAGAAGCTGTATGCAATAACAGGGTGCAAACTGCTATTTTTTAAATGATGGGGTGAGTATGATATACTATAACATAATTTTATTCAAGATCGTGGTTTAATTAATTCGTATACAAAATTTTGTTCCTCTAACGCAAGTACTTTTCATAATATCTCACATAATATGCTTTTCGGACACCACTTGTAAGGGCTTCTAAAGCCCTTATTATTTGAGATCGAACATGGGTGTTTATTTCAAAATTCATCTTTTCATGTCAGCAATACCCTGGCGCAGTTTGGTCACATGACTTACGACTTACATATATGGATTTTGTGAGCACATGTCGTCAATTGAGAGCTCACGAGCTGGGAAAATATTTTTATGTAGAAGTTGTGGACATCGCCCTTGGTGGTCAGTAGCAGCAAGTCGAAGTGTTCTCACATTCCTTACATTACGGGCACGACTTTCTCCTCAACATTGAGTGGGCTCATGTTGACAGATCAAGTAGGGCTGTTCTCCTCAAAGACTTCAAGTTGGTGCAGTGGGGTCGAAAAATCCAGTTTGGAAAATATCAAATTTAATTTCAAGAGGCTTTACTTCGCCAGTTTACATGTTCAGGGTTGTTGCCTGCCATGAAATGCGCCAAAATTGTCTACTAAAAAGACACGTGGTTGCTAGTGATATATGGTTTATGAAAGCTTATTTTCTCTCTGCTGGTCTGGGGAGATTGATGTAAGACGAGACCCAGAGGTGTTCCGGCTTGTTATTCGGAGCTGTAGATTGTTCACATGTGACAATACTAACCCAGAACCAAGCTTTTTGCAATTTACTCCATCTTGGTATAACATTTATATACAGGACTTTGGAGTTATTTAAATTTCTCTCATCTCATAAACATGAATATTCCTTGTTTTAAATTCCCTCCTGTTCACAACTTCGCAGAAAGCTGCTGGTTTCGTTTAACTGCACTCAAGGAACATACTGAATGTGAATGGATCCTGTTCTCGTACTTATAACAGCTGATGAATAAAATTATTTCTCAAACACGTCAGGTATGTGCAAATATATTTTGGCATGCCCATTTTGGCATGGCTTGGCCCATGATTTTAACCTCTTGTACCATGTATCACTGACCCATGATATACAAGATGCAGTTGTGGCCCGAAGTACATAAGGGTATTTTGTTTAACGCAAATGGTTTCTGGAAGTCTAAAATGCAACAGAAGGAAAAAGTTTATCACTTTTTACTCACCATATAATGACCTATCCGATGGTTATACCATGCTATTCTTATCCGGGTGTTTTAAATAAAAACACCTTCAATAAGAAACGAAAAAATTTACTTAAGGCCACTAAAAATAACTTTTTACTCCAGTACACACGATAAATGAGCTGGTGCATCTTAATTCACTCTGATAGGCGACCTCCACACCACGAATGACGCACTTCATCCGTACATTGCCAGGTGGCAGCATATCCATAAAAATTTGAACTGGACCAAGGTACACCATAGTCTTGGTAAAACACTCTCCTCTATGCTCTATCAGGGGCCGCGGTGGCTGAGCGGTTAGCCTGCTCGCCTCCCATCAGGGCTAACCGGGTTCAATTCCCGGTCGGGTACTCCCGGATTTTCGCATGTGGGAATCGTGCCGAACGATGCCATTGGCCGGCAGGTTTTATGCCATATCTCGAGGGCCAATTAACTGGTTCCCATCAAATTCTTGACAAAAGTAGTACTAATGTAGCCTGTAGTGTATGCAAACTTACATGATTACTGTGCCTCACATGTTTGATTTTCAAAATAACAGCCCTATAAATATTTCAGGTTGGTAAACCCTGTCTTCAAAACCTTAGACTAATTACAACCAAGGTTTATGCTCCTAATCCTGCCAGCATTTTGCAGTTGGTTGCATGCTAGCTTACAGTACAGGGAGTGCTGGGTTCGAGTCCCAGGTAAAGCACATATGTATTTGTAATTGTCTCAATAGTATTGCTTATGTTTATAGTTCCATCTCTTATGAAATCTCTGTTAACAAGAAGTCAAAGTCTACCTTAAATTTACGCTTTTACGAACTTCATCAGAACCATTTGCTTCCTTGTAGAGGAAAGTAGTTACATCAGTAACTTCTTGTTTTAATATTCAAAGTACCATTACTTTTAGTAGCAGTTTATTAATGGAGATTATAAAGGTCTTAATTTTGATTGCAGGTGTTGTCGACATACGTTGTTTTGCTCTACAGCCTTATGACTGGCATGTCTGTGGGGTTATCCTTTATGAGTACAGTCGACTTCAACAAACCAGATTTTTGGACAGGTGTGTATTTTTTGCTTTCTAGTAAATTTAATGTTTGATTACTGATGAATTTGTAAGCTTGGGAGATTAGTTAAAAGAAGGCGCCCTGTCACTCTCCTCACTGCTGGCTACGAGAATATTTTTATCCTCAATTCTACCACAGTGTCATTAAAAAAGAGACAGTACGATAGCAAGAGACAACATTTCATTACTTATCTTCTTGCAGCTTTGTTGTCAAGTGATATCTGTTATGAACTGATATTAAATGAATTAAACATGCCCCCCCAAAAAACGTGATTACTGATGGAACTACTGCCAACCGCATTTGTTTTAGCCGATAAAAGACAATGGGAATGCAGATTATAACAACACGAGGTAAGGATGCAGGCTGTAGAGACAGGAAGCTGGCAGCTATGCGGGATTTTGTGAGTGTCTTGCTCCCCATTTCACCTAGATTACCGCGATCATACTTTACTTAAAATACATTCTCAAATTCCCTTCAACTTTGTCAAAAAAATATCAAAGGAAGTTGCAGGGTATGTATGTGAACACCAGTTATTTCCCTAGCTATATATTATTTTTATTTATTGCTAATAATGATCCTATTATTAAAACTTTCCATGCAATTGTATTGTATTAACATTTAAAAATTTGTAAATGTTTATCCAGCTGAATAGGACACCAACATAAGCAGCTCAACATACACTATACACATAAGACACCAGCAAAATCTCTACACTGAATTTAAAAAAACATATTTATAAATTTGAAATTATAAAATTATTTTCTCACTTTTATAATAGTAATTTTTATGTTTTCCTCTAAAATTACATATCACATTACTTTGCTATCACACCTAGCATCATTATATATTAACTCATTGATAGGTTTTCTTTTAAATTGTTATTAAGTAGTTGAATATTTCTTATTAATTTTTCCAAATTGTAATAATTTCCTATAACTATTTGATACATTAAATTATTTCAAGTAAGAACCCAGAATCCAGAATTCGAATATCTCAACACAGTACTCGAGAGTCTAACGTACAACTTTTTCTATTATGTGAACCAAGTGTCCACAATTTTGGATTTCAAAGTTTACTTTAGCTCTCTCTGTACAGATGGCATCTAGGTTTTCACTAAATGCTCGTAATGCTTTTTAAAATGCTAATGCAACAGCACAAATAAAGTAATTTATTGTACAATATGTTTTGAGTTTAATTTCCTTTTTTAAAAATGCTAAACAGTAGATAGGTTTGGTATGTTTTCGCGCAAGGACATTGGGTGTAGGGTTCAGGATTAGTCTGTTCTCTTGTATGACGTCAAAAGAGGGCAACCTGCAGGTTCAAAGTTTACCATTTTCCTCATAGTTTCTCGTTTTCCCTTCAAACTTTCCTGTTTTAATCTCAAAATTTTCTTTGTTTACTCAAAAACTCCCAAAATACTCTGAAAATGTGTAAAAAAAAAAATGCTTGCTGCTCAGTGCGGAGCAGTGGTTACTCAATGCACTACAAGACCTCGAAAACTGGGAAAAAGTGTCGAGCAATGAGCAAATAGCACCGCACCTGCTCATATATAAACAGTATATATTTATTTTTATTTAAAGTTATATTTTATGTTTTATGATGACAGAACTGGTGATTAAGTATTTTTTGCCTGCACTCAAATCGCATGTCCACCATATTGGAATCTCTAGGNTATGATGACAGAACTGGTGATTAAGTATTTTTTGCCTGCACTCAAATCGCATGTCCACCATATTGGAATCTCTAGGATAAGCTCCCACCAAGGCGAACTAGGTTCAATCCCCAGCCGACTCACTCCGGATTTTCGCAAGTGGGAATCGTGCAGGGCGATGCCGCTGGCCGGTGGAATTTCTCGGGGATCTCCCATTTCCCCAGTCCCTTCATTCCGGCACTGCTCCATACTCACCTCACTTCACCCACATCGGCTCTCAAGACCTCGATGTTAAGAGCCGCCCAAATCTCTTCACGCATTCTCCCCATCTTTATGAAACAATGACCCCCCAATACTACTATTAAATTCAGACTTTATTTGTCACATAAATACCACCAGTGTACAGAGTAAAAAACAAGTACATCTTTCCTTCCATTACATAACACACGCAGTCCAAAAAGANTAAATACCACCAGTGTACAGAGTAAAAAACAAGTACATCTTTCCTTCCATTACATAACACACGCAGTCCAAAAAGTAAAAAAAATTTTTATAAGCAGTATAGGCAACTTATAGTAATGATGTAATCACAATACCTTAACACTCCCTCTTAATTTCAAATCCGTTGAATACAGTTATGCNGCAACTTATAGTAATGATGTAATCACAATACCTTAACACTCCCTCTTAATTTCAAATCCGTTGAATACAGTTATGCAATAGCATGATATGTCTTATAATAAACCTAAACAATCTAATTCACAGCTATGGATACAATACTTAAAATTGTTTATCTTCATACATGCAGCACTCCTCATTAACAAAAATTAGCATTTTCCCTCCAAGCACACATTATTCCTGATATCACAAAATTTTGTTGACCCCAGCAGCTTGGTAAACATATCTGCAATATTCAAATTTGACTATACATACTTAACCCTTATAAACGGTTTACCAAAATTTCCTTTAAAAATTGAAATTTGATGTCAATGTTTTGAACATTTAGTGTTCTCATAGTTCATCATATATATCGCTCCTTTGTTGTGTATGAGCTAACTACAATTCACATACCCCTTACTACCTACAAACTCGGACAAGAGACCCTTTAAGTAGAGGAGTTAAGTTGCAGCTAAACTTCCTGCGATATACCCCGCCTCTGCTGAGCTCAAAGCTACAGCCTGCTGTTTTTTTCGAGGCCCAGGACACTAGGTTAATGTAGTGGAATGATGCCATCCTGATCATGTTCTTGCGATCTGTCCTATCACCTCCCCAGTCNAGGACACTAGGTTAATGTAGTGGAATGATGCCATCCTGATCATGTTCTTGCGATCTGTCCTATCACCTCCCCAGTATACATATGCATATCCAATGACTTTGTCATACGCTTCTGGGTGTTTTTCATAAAGCAAGTTGCTGTCCATCATTCCCTTCAAGTAGTGAAGTACCCTATTTGCTGCATTCCATACAGAACAGGTCGGATGGTCCAGAAACCGGCTTAGGTATGACATTGCAAAGGTTATGTCCAGCCTGTTAATTTGAGATATATAGATCAAGTTACCTACCAGTTCTCGAAACGGAACATTCACAACTGCATCTGTGTCTCTGATTTCGATTCTATCTTCCATTGGCGTAGGGCAGGTTTTACATTCTTCAACATTAAACCTCTCTAGCATCTGCTCCATAAGTTTATGCTGACACAGTTCAACACTGGTGCCCACCCTTTTCACCTCTGTCCCTACAAAACATTGTATATCCCCATGTATTTTTCACCAAACTCACCTCTGAGCCATTCAGCCAGTTCCTCTGTTCTTGACTTCTCGCCGATCATCTCCTTAGTCTTTTCACTTCTGAAAACTTGTTGAATCTCTTGTTCTAAAAGCATGGTGCCTCTCTTAATCCATGCAGGGCACAATGTAGTTTTAATACCTTATTTTTTCCTTCTACATCCTTTTCAAGTGTTCCATTTAGGAATGCTGTGGGTATATCCATTTTCATGACAGTCGAATCCTTTTGTAAATAGTATAATATAGCAAGCCTAATTGTGGGAATCTTTGCTACTGGTGCATTCACACGTCCTTTGTTTTCCTCCGAAAGGTTTTTCTGAAACCCCTTTGCTACTAGTTGAGCCTTCTTAGTTCCATCTGGTTTAGTATTGGAGACCCATCTTGTCTCAATTGGTTCTACGTATCTCGGTGGGTCCACTTTGACCCAAGTTTGGAACTTTTTATGTGCGTCCAGTTCTTTTGTGTGACAATTCTCCACTCTTCACTGTGATTAACTGATTTCTGATAAGTTTGTGGATAGCTGTCTGTCATCAAAGAGTATGCAATGTATAGTTCATAGTTTTCAAAGTGTCTAGGTTTCCTCTTTCTTCTCTTCAACTCCAGTGCTGGTTCTTTATCTTCTTAAAACCCATGGAACTATTCATCTGCCACTTCGTAGCCCACTGACACCTCTCGGATGTTACACCCCCTCCCCTATTTTTCTACTCGCACTCTTCACCCAACAAAAATTATAATGTATCTACTTTTCGTTTGTCTTTGAACACTATGTATGTTTCGCCAAATGTTACATCCATTGATATGTGTATTTTGCTTGACACCGGATCCCACACCATGTATCCGTTTGATGCATATCCCACCATTTTGATTTGGGTAGCTCTTGTGTCCAATTTGTCTCTCTTGGGTAGTTTGACCTTTCAGGCTTTGGCTCCAAATATCTTCAGTTTCGATACATCCCCTTTACCCAAATATATCTCTGCTGGGATATTTCCTCTTAGTGGAGCTGTGGGGGACAGATTCAGTTGATATGCAGCCATCCGGATCGCTTCACACCACAAGTGTTTCGACAGACCTGTCTGTGCAAACATGGTCCTGGCCTTATCAAGCAGGGTCCTGTTCATCCTCTCACTGGTGCCGTTAATTTGATTTTAAATGGTTGCTGTGCGCTCTAATATGACGCCCTTCTTAGCTCAGAATGCATAGACTTTCCCCGACAAAAATTATTTTCCATTGTCGCACCTGTTTGTTCCAAAGCAAGATTATAGGTGTCAAATGTAATTTACCCCATTTTAATGTAATTTTTCACATTTTTTGCAGTTTCAGCCTTTGTCTAGTAGATATACTACATAGAAGTGTGAGAAATCATGAGTTATGGTTTGATAATATTGCTCACCATTACTAGTTTTTGTGGACATTGGCCCCCCAATATCCGTGTTCAGTAACTCTTCTACCCAGGAGGATTTCGGAACAACACTACTTTGAAAAGGTTGTCTAAATTGTCTTTCCCTGTCGATATGCATCACATACCTTACTTCACGCAGGCAATCCCGTTTGGTTTAAATGTCCAAGTCTTATATGCCACAGATCCTCTCACTCTGCTAGTAAACACTTTCCTTCGGTAGGCCTACAAAGTGAAAAATTAGCAGTGTACAATTTTCTCGATGTTCCGCACACCATTATCAGTCCGCTATCGTCCACTATCTCTGCACTGTTACCCTTAAAAATCACTTCCTTCCCTGAACTCACCACCTTCTCGACAGGCAACAGATTTAGCTTGAGGTGAGGTTCGAGTGCTTCAAGTTTAATTTTTAGTATATCTTTCTGGATCTTCACTATTCCTTTTTTGTTCGCTATTAACTCTCCACCATTATCTCCAGATCTTCTGCATGTGTCATATTGTCTTTTTAATTTGTCATGACCAGGTGATCAGTACACTCTGAATCAAGGACAAACTGTGTTTCGTGTACCTTCCCTTCTTGAGCAACGAACACTGATTCTTCTTTGCCTGTAGTTGCAATGAACATAACCTCACTTTCTTTAGTGCAAGTGTAACTTTAGTTTCATACATTAACACGATGGTTTCTTCTACCTTGTCCTCGCGGATTTATATTGGTCCAGTGGATACACCCTTCTCTACATGAGTGATTATATTTTACCTTGGGGCAATCAGCGATCAGATGCCGAGTTCACCGCACCCATAACATTTTCTTGTTGGTTTGTTTCCTGCCACAAATGAAGTAGTTTAGACATGCTCAACATCTGTTTGTGTGTAGTTTTACTTCAATTCTTCATACAAAAGTCTAGACTTAACGAAGTTCAAGATAAGATCTGTGACATGAACCACGCGTCCACGAGTGCTCTCATGAGCAGTTGTACCTCCGCAGTCACTTACACCACCTTGCCGAAACCGGGCCGAGGCGAACACTCGGCCACGAGCACGACAGAAAGTGCCGGCGAAAACAGATCACACCCGCCTTGCCGCCATGTACTGCGTGACTCAAGTGACTGTCTTGCTTTATTAACTTCAAGAGGTAACTCTTGGGTGTAAATAACACGCAGTCCAACACGGTGTCCCCCGAATGCCATAGCCATCAGGCGCACCATCCATTGGAGAGAACGTTGGGTCAGCTCGCGCTGTGACGCCCAGCGTCTGCCCTAGTGACTTCTTATAGGCTGGCTTACTGGCCTAGGGAAAAGTGCAAAGGATCCTCGAGCGAGGGGAAAATAAAATCTAGTGTCCTCAACCGTGCTTCGAACCCATCCATTAATAATTAGTTACGAGGCTTTTCCTCTCTTATTTAACCAATCGAGTATGGCTACCCACACCCCCTTTGAGGAAATGGACTCGCCTAACCCTGCAGGTTGGAACACTTGGACTCACCTACCGGCGAGGTTTATTGGAAGTGGGATAGCCGATTTGCAAACCATAATTGTATTAATTTTCATAATTATTTTAATTCTGTGTATCAAAGTCAAAATGTCTCTCTCTTTTCAGCAGACTGTCTAACTGGCCTCAGTTAGTTTTAATTAAATTCCTTTATGTAGTGATATACCAAATGGTGTCACATTATAAAATATGATTAATACTTAATTAGGGCCAGGTATGTTACCAAAATGTATTTCTGCAATGTAAATCTATTTTGTACTACTCTGTTTAGTCATAAAAGGACTAACTGTATTATTCACATATTTTTGGCGCCGGCTTCGACAACCCCTAGCGGAAGCCGAC
>NQII01013067.1:0-20971 GCA_002778355.1 Clitarchus hookeri
AATTAGATACACTGATTGAATATACTGATGCTATTATGAACACTGATGCAATCATGTACACTGGTGCAATTAGATACCCTGAATGAATTATGAACACTAATGCAATTATGAACACAGATGAAATTATGAACACTCTCATTCGTGCCCACAAGCCCGTCGGTGTGGTGTGTCGGGTGTAGAGGCATATCTGCGGCAGTCAGCGTGGGCACAAGGGAGCTCGTGAACCGTGCATTTCATCAGTCGAAGAAGCAAGGAAAAAGGCCGCCTTACATTATCTGTTCGATGCCAGAGTCCGTCATGGCGATCGAAACAACCCCTAAGGAGTCCTGGGAAAGCGGAAAACTTAATATGGAAGTTTAAGGCCTAGCTAAACTATTAAACNCCCCTAAGGAGTCCTGGGAAAGCGGAAAACTTAATATGGAAGTTTAAGGCCTAGCTAAACTATTAAACAATAGTCCCCCTCAAACTGGCCTCTCTCACTCCTTCCCTCTAACGGAAACTCAGCTAGGAAAGTCCTGCCGCTTGANAATAGTCCCCCTCAAACTGGCCTCTCTCACTCCTTCCCTCTAACGGAAACTCAGCTAGGAAAGTCCTGCCGCTTGAACTACTGTGTAAAATTGGCCCTTGCTATGCAATATTACAGTTTTCCGAGTCCTAAAAATATCCTGGAACTGGAGTTGCCGAACTTGCAGTCCTCTTCTAACTAAATATATACTTCTTCGTGCTGTGCTTGAATAAATAAATAGCTCGCACCCAGGCCCGCAACACTGCGCAAGTACAGCTAACAACAACCTTCAACGAAGTGACAGTGAATACGGGAGAGCGCGCGGCGACCTCCTCACACCAAGGAAGCTGCTTGACTGGCTTCATTGAACTCCAAACTTAAGCGGAACATATAATTGTTTTTTTTTTTCAAAAATTATACGTGTTTTACCCCACAATTCCCCTGATCTTCAGAGCACACTCTTCTATCATGATGCATAATATGTACAGAGAATTGATATTCGTGCTAGCGTGGCTCAATGCCAATAAAAATTACTGAAAGAACACCAGCCACCATAGGAATAAGTAAAAACAAAAATAAACTGGAAAAATTAATTAATGTCTTATTCGACACAAATTTAAAGTTTTAACTGTCCTGAATGTTAACCCACTACCCAAAACCTATGTAAGCATTAAATTTCTCCACTCACACAATTTAGGTGGGCCTAGAAATGGTACGAGTCGCAATATTACTACATGAGATTGTTAACAGACCGGGCAATATATGTTGATTGTCGTATTAAGTTATGTAAAATCAATCAAATCAACATTTCCCAAATATTTCACCCTCTCAATAATAACAGAGAGAAATATTTGGAATATATCGCACCCTACACCAAATCACTGTTCAATGGTTAAGTAACACAACGAATGTTTACTTTCATTGAAATACCACGTCCAAACAGAATTTCCAACCAAAATTTTGTTGAATGTAGTGAATTTTATGCCTTCTTAACTAGTACAAAATCTCACCACCAGATGTCAGCCAGTTTTCGTAAATCTGCAAATAGCCAATCAAAACAATATCATTGTCCATATTATTTTCAGGCACTTGGTTTATGTGTTAGAAATGTATTTACAACGTATCACGATTTGAAAATAAGTTTTGAAAAAAAAATATGATTGATTGAAATTATGAAGTTTGAAACACCCGGTAAAACACGAATATCGCAACTGCTCATTCCGTGACTTCACAAGTCAGATACATCCTTGTCAACCAGGTTTATTCACTTCAACGGTGATGCACATTTGGTTAAATAGAAATTGTGGGAAGTAATGGAAAGAGAAAATAAAAAGTCAAGTATACCAATATCACCTACATAGCATATTGTACCACAGTGTTCTAGCTCATCTCGCAAAACACCTGACATATTATTCGTTATTTAAAAATAAAGAAACAAACAGAAAGACGTGGTGTAACGCAGTTAGGCGAGATATTGAAGATGTTTCACTAAAATCAGTTATTTTTGTTTGTGAACACCATTTTGACGAACATAATTATATTTAAGGTGTTTGTGTTTCCGTTATGTATGTGATGTAGACCTATGCATAAAAAAATATGTTAATGTATTTTATAACGAAGGCTATATAAATATGATTACAAAAAATTTTGCCATGGAATGTACATTTAAAATGTTTTTATTTTATACATTCCAAAAAAATGTCTAACAGATGGAATTTGGTATAGGTTTTGTTTTATTAATTTATTATAATTTGTAACATTCGTTTTAAGAGCACAGTTACAATATTTAAGGTATATGCACATTGCATTACTAAATAATAACATGTCACCTTGTTAAGCCATGAAAATCAAACATTAAATTTTTTGGGCAGGCACAGAGACCCTCTTGCAAAAAATTCTGTTTATACTATACTGCATATTTCAAACATATCGACTTCTAATAAATTCAAGATGTTTCGATTTTTCGCTAGTTCGATTTTAAAAGCCTAACAATTGAAGTTATATAGCCACTTTTAATTTATTTTCCAGACACCATAATGCATGTTTTTAGAAATGTTTATTAAGGATGATCTTACATACGTATTTGCCATTCCCTTTTTTTTCTAAGTTACTAAGATCGACATTACAAAAAATTTACGAGACTGGTTCCACAAAATTGTTACTAATTAGGCCTACCTGGTTTACACAAGTAAGCTGAGTTAATTTTATAATCTTTCCCCATAAATAGACAGAAAGAAAACCGTTTTTGAGGAATAAACCCCTTCTTAGGCAATAATTAAATTTTTTTTTTTTTGCTATATTTAATCTCAACACAGGTATTAAGTGTTTTTAAAACTTTCAAAACTCTATGTTCAGCTTATGTACAGTTGTTACATTTTAAAATTTACGTTAATGTTACCTGAGCGGCCGGCGATAGTGATATGGACGTCGTCTGGCAACCATATTTAGAAAAAGTCAGAACATTACACAATATACCTATTTAGAATATAATGGGTGCCAGTTCACATGGTGAGCACGAAATCACAGTTCTCAGGAACTTGGGCCGAACGACCATTTGGCTGTATCCCCTGTCACATACTCTATAAATAAACAGGAAAGCGTAATATATAGCCATGGCATTCAGGCTCCCCAGCACGCCTTAGTATTACCTTTTATCTTACAAATGAAGGATGCCTCCTTAAGGCATTGATAACTTCCTGGATAGGGCCAGGACCCAAAATACAACACATTGAGAACTCACAAGTTTCGGTTAATTAAGTAATTTGTATTGATTGCATTTAAATGTAAGAAAAAAAATTTAAGCGGACCTGACTCACAAGGCCTGCCAGCTGCCGTTACTGTGCAAAAGGTTCAAGAATGGCGCGAAAATTTACAAGAGTAATTAAACCTCTAGGGTCGATCCAATCAGCTGACAGAGGGATGCTGCGAAAGCGGGGAAGAATCCATTAACTAATTAAAATGTTCCAGTAATTAAGTAAAGGTATTGCAGTAAAGTGTTCCGAACTAATTATGAAAGTCACCCACGTCGCGATGGATGTGCAGCACCTAAGATGCTTGGAATCACACTGCCAGAGATGTCGCAGGTCTGTAGCGGCGTGGCCAAGAACCCGCGGTACTATGCGAGGTAATTTTCTTAACTGACCTCATTAAAAAAGAACTTGAAACCAATACACATAAAACACTGAAAGGTTCTGAGTGAGTTTCCTTAATCCCCTATACAATTAAGAGTTCTTAATTATGCAACATGATTATCTGGTGCATTGCAGAGCATGTGTTAAATGTAGGTCTGTTAAGTTTTGGGGCACTCTGCGAATTGCTACTCTTCACCACATTAGATATGCACGTAGAGACTTTGTGCCAATGACGTGATGACAGTGGCCGTGCGAGATCACAGAGGAGTGGTCCACGTCAAAGCCCTCCCCTCCAGGAGGCCACTGTCACAGCGGGCAGGGGTGGCTCAAACAGTGTGGTGCAGCAGGTGATTGAGCGGCGCCTCGGCCCCGAAATCAGGCATATTTTCGATATGAGAGTACACAGCAGTCGTCGATGCCATTGAGAGAGGTATGGCAGTCCCATCGAGGAGATGCCCGACCCGGAACTGGACCTGGCCACCATTGAGTCGCATGACCTGCCAGTCTGGAACGGGGCACCTTGGGGTGCGGGTGTGACCCGGTTGGCCTCCGATATCGCGGCGCTGGTCTCTGCGCCGTCTGAAGGTCGGACGTCATTCCTGGTGCTCTCGGTCGAGTCAGACATTCCCATGGCTTGTGGCATCACCATGGTAACTAACAACGCAGTTGTCCTTAAGGCAGTTTGTGTTGGTGGAGCTGGTAGTCCGCGCATGCCTGATGCCCGTGATTGCAATCCCGTATGGGCTGGGACTACTTCGGTGGGTTCCCTCTGACTGGTGTTACTTTGGGTTGCTGCTGTGCCCGGTCGGCACCTCCGGCATTGTCTTTAGGTCGTCATGATGGAACTTAACTCGCCTTCGCACACCCATCTGGATTATGTAGCCAGTCTTCCCGACCCTTTGTACCACTGTGTGGGGTTCACTCTAGCAGGGGGTGAACTCTGCAAAGAAATTGGCCCGGGCGGCTGACTGCTGGTTTTCTTTTTCATAGAAATGTTGTGCAATTTGCAGCTCTTTCAGGGGCAGCCTGATTTCTGGCAGCCACTGATAGGTGTGCCATTCCTGTTGTTCCCTGGCCCGTTCGAACCTCTCCAGGTGGTGTCCTTCACATGTCTCTGTTTCTGAGGGTCCTGAGTTCGTGGTCGGTTTTGGGTATGCATATTCCCGGGTCTTGCCAGACCGATCAATATAGTAATTCTGCAGGCGAGTGGCCAGTGGCTTCGTTCTCTCGGTTTCTTAGGCAGAACAGTATCTCGGGGACATGGGTGGACCAGGTAGTGTGGTCACCCCCACCCGAAGGCAGAACTGTGCCTAGAACTCTTGATTACATTGTTCTGTGTGATTTGCATGGGGGTGGTAAAAACCTGTTAAGTGGTGTACTGCCCACCACTTGGTGCAGAGTTTCCGCTATCGCTTTCCCCTTAACTGCTGTCTGTTATCGAAGATGATTACCTTTGGCTAACCCCAGCGGACAAAGAAATAATTCTGCAATGCTCCTGCTACATTTTTGAGCTACATTTTTGAGGCGTGAACTCGGGAGGGGATAAGACTCCCACCACCTGGCGTACACATCCATTACCACGAATAAAAATCTCATATTTTTTGGGATACAGGGATATTGTCCCATTAGGTGCTAGGCGATGGTAACAAAGGGTTTCTCTGGTATGAGGGGTTGCTGTTGAGTGACGCCATCAGCACATCACATTTTCAGGTGGTAACATGTTTCGCAGCCACGGGTAAGCCCTGGGCATCAATAGTGGTCTAGTATGTTCCGTTTGTTTGCGCGGCTTCCGGGTGTCCCGCCAGGTGGCTGACATGAGAGTGTTCCAAGACAAACATTTGTCCCTCCTCTGGCCCGTATGTTCGCCAGTTCCCCTCTTCCCCGTGCGGGCAGGGTCTCTAGCCGGTTATCGACCGTGCACCAGTTGGCCAGATGTTCTCTGGGACAATGCGGACAGTTGTTGTGCAACGAGTACTAGTTCGTTTTATGCATCACTTGTTAGGTCTTGGGTGGCATTACTTGTGCCTACATTGACATGATGTAGCCGAGCAACCGGAGAACTGTCTGGTGGGAGTAGGACTCCCACTAGTCTTCGTCACATGCTATTTCGGTTTGGACAGGGTGCATGGGAAAGGACGTCTGCTAGTTGGTTTTATTCGCCCAGAATGTTTTCCATGTATTAACATGGACCACTGCATGAGCATGCTGTGGACAGTGCACATTAAACACCGATTGCCGATCCTCAATTTAAATGGTTGGTACTATAGGTGTTGGCAAAAGCTTTTTATTGCATTCTTTTTCTTCCATCTCGTAGTTGCGTTCGCATGGGGTAAACTTTGTGCTACTGTAGTCTATGGCTCTGCATTTCCTATNTGCATGGGGTAAACTTTGTGCTACTGTAGTCTATGGCTCTGCATTTCCTATCACCATAGTTTAAAAAATAGAATGGTGCCAAGCTTGTCTTGAGTGGCATCTGTTTGCAGAAATAAATGTATCTGGGGTATNTAGTTTAAAAAATAGAATGGTGCCAAGCTTGTCTTGAGTGGCATCTGTTTGCAGAAATAAATGTATCTGGGGTATGAACAGGACAGTTTGTCGCACTGTTGGAATCTGGGTTTGATTTCTTCAATCTGCAAAACCCGTAGCATAAAGGTAAGCAAATGCCATTGTGTTGACAACAGGGTGGTTAGTGGGACTGCTGTTGTGTTTTTTTAAAAATCAGTTTTAAACCTTAAGCCATCTAAAATCCAAACCATGTAGTAAAATTTTTTCACTCTACGATTGGCACACAGAGATTGGTTGTGAGCAGCCATTGACATCAGACTACCACATCTTTAGTCTATAAACAAGTGTCCTGCTTCGGTATGCAACCAGGTTGCGCTGCGATCATCAGTTCGGCAATGTAAACCTTTCTGTAAATGTGGCTAAGGCACGGATTTCCCTTTATGGCTGTACAGTAAATTGAGGCCAACGTAATGATTTTTTTTTATAATGTTTGACNCTAAGGCACGGATTTCCCTTTATGGCTGTACAGTAAATTGAGGCCAACGTAATGATTTTTTTTTATAATGTTTGACATTTACAGTGATGACCAGCTATGTTGTTAGGGACGGCTGTAGAGAATTTAATCCGCTCATCATAATTTTCTCAACTGAAGGTAATTAGGTAATTACTTGAAAAATTATTATTTTAAGTGTATAATGTAAATTTTACCTGTCAATAAGAATAAATTGGTAATACCTTAATTCCATATTTTTAGCCCATAATGTAAATTCCAATATGAATCACTGTGTGTAACAGTAATATTTTGTAATTACCCAGAATATTTGCTTTTCCTTAAAAGAAAAACTTGGTAATTATTCAGAGTAGCAGCTGTTCTGTAAATAAACTAAAATCACCGAAAGTGGTATATTTACACTCTATTAATTACAGAGAACAATTACGATAGTGGGGATGGCTATGAAGATCAGGGAATTGTGGTGTAAAATCATTAAAAAATACACCCACAAAAATACAAAAACACCTCAACGTAACATTTGTCCACCCAATTTCGTCATATGTGCCTACCTAACCTAACTTGACTAAACCCCATAATGATTGAATCACTATTTTATATTTTTAATTTCACCTAGGGTTTTAGGCTTTAATTAAACCTAGGATAATAGGGTTTTAATCTAACTTTTGATTATAGGGTTTTAATCTAACATTTGATTTTAGGGTTTTTATCTAACCTTTGATTATAGTGTTTTAATCTAACCTATAATTATAGGGTTTTAACCTAAACTACGATTTCATTCTAATCTAGGATTTTAGCGCTTTATTCTAACCTACGGTTTTACCCTGATCTAGGATTTTTGGGGCTTTTTTGTAAAAAAAACACCAAAACAGTGGTATATTTCTACTCTACTAATTATGCAGAACACGAATATACTAGAGGCATTAATGTACGACAAATTTNATTAAAAAATACACCCACAAAAATACAAAAACACCTCAACGTAACATTTGTCCACCCAATTTCGTCATATGTGCCTACCTAACCTAACTTGACTAAACCCCATAATGATTGAATCACTATTTTATATTTTTAATTTCACCTAGGGTTTTAGGCTTTAATTAAACCTAGGATAATAGGGTTTTAATCTAACTTTTGATTATAGGGTTTTAATCTAACATTTGATTTTAGGGTTTTTATCTAACCTTTGATTATAGTGTTTTAATCTAACCTATGATTATAGGGTTTTAACCTAAGCTACGATTTCATTCTAATCTAGGATTTTAGCGCTTTATTCTAACCTACGGTTTTACCCAGATCTAGGATTTTTGGGGCTTTTTTGTAAAAAAACGCCAAAACAGTGGTATATTTCTACTCTACTAATTATGCAGAACACGAATATACTAGAGGCATTAATGTACGACAAATTTCTTAATATGTTCCCACCTAACCTAACAGAACCTTACACCACTATGGGTGAATCACTATTTTACATGTTTAAACTAACCTAGGATTGTAGGGTTGTGAAGTAATATAACATTATACAATATTAATCAAATTTCCGATCAACACCCTACAATCACAAACTAGATGGGAACCCTGCAATCCTACTTTAGTTTAAATAACTGCAATCCTAGGTAATTATTAAGTTTAGGGGTTTTTCTGTAAAAATAAATATAATTCACGGTAAATGGTATATTTCCACTCTACTAATGATGCAGAACACAAATATACTAGGTGCATGAACGTCCGACTAATTTCGTAATATGTGCCCACCTAACCTAACAGAACCAAACCCTTCGATGGGTGAATCACTATTTTATATTTTTTAACTAACCTAGGATTGTTGGGTTTTACACTAACCTAGGATTTTTTGATNTATACTAGGTGCATGAACGTCCGACTAATTTCGTAATATGTGCCCACCTAACCTAACAGAACCAAACCCTTCGATGGGTGAATCACTATTTTATATTTTTTAACTAACCTAGGATTGTTGGGTTTTACACTAACCGAGAATTTTTTTGATTTTACACTAACCTAGGATGTTTTGGTTTTACACTAACCTAGGGTGTTTGGGTTTTACTCTAAACTACGAATGTAGGATTGTAGGGATGTAAAGAAACCGTAAAACACACCAAAGAATGTAAACTGACTCAACTAGGTAGGGGGCTGGCATAATTCCACGTTAATGTAAACAAACATATTTAGCAAGATTTTTTAATATGTTCTACTTATTTTAACATTACGCCCTGTTGAATATGAACAAGGTTTAGCTGTGCAGAACCCATTAATGCAAATTTTGTTGGTCTAGGACGTTTCGTTCAAAAACGTAAACAAACTAGCCATACTGCTCATTTCGCAATTTTGTTCAATTTTTTTTAATGTGTGTGCTTATTTTAAAGCTACGCCCCTTGTATATCCGTGTTCTATGTGATTAGTAGAGCAGAAATATATAATTATTTTGAATTTTTTTTGTGTTTTTCAGAAAAGCCCCTAAACTTAATAATTACCCAATCCTAGGTTAGATAAAATTGCTATGGTCCTAGGTTAGTTAAGAAATGTAAAATAGTGATACACCCNTAATTACCCAATCCTAGGTTAGATAAAATTGCTATGGTCCTAGGTTAGTTAAGAAATGTAAAATAGTGATACACCCATCTTGGGGTTAGGTTATGTTAGGTTAGGTGGGCACATAATATACAAATAGTCATACGTCATGACGCTACTATAGTTGTGTTCTGAGTAACCTGCCAATAATCGTAGGTCATTTTAGAAAGAATGTGGGGTACAAACGTTCGGAAAACCTTGTTTGAATTACGTAATATAACCACATTTGCACGTTAAATTACCTGTTAGTTTACAATTCTACAATCCTAAGTTAGTTTAGAATTCTACAATCCTACGTTAGTGTAGAATTGTACTATTGTACATTTTTAAACTAACCTAGAATTGTAGGGTTTTACACTAATCCAGTTTTTTTGGTTTTTACACTAAACTACGAATTTTGGATTTGAGGGATTTAAAGGACCTGTAAAACACCCCAAAATAATATCAATTTACTCACCAATGTAGGCGGGTCGTACAATACCTCTGTCAACGGCCAATTCAACCTCACGTCACTCGATGAAATCACAATTTTCCACAAAGCGCCACATACGCGCATAAAACGCACTGAAACACTCGTTTACAGCCGAATATATACACAGAAGCACTCGTTAATATGCTAATATAATACACAAAAGCACTCTTTCATATGCTAATATAATACACAAAAGCACTCTTTCTTGCTTTCTCCTTTTTAAATCCGCCGGATTAGAACGACATGAAACATGCCAGCAAAGGCTTGAAGGCAACTCACCAGGTTAAAAATTGTACGTTAAAATGCCTGCGATGACTTCCGTGGCCGTTAGATAGTGTGAAATTTGCAATGCGCAGCCATTATTAATGGCAGTAGACGTTAATAGATGTAAACAAAAAAAAATTGTGATTTCTTTATATGTTATACTNCGCAGCCATTATTAATGGCAGTAGACGTTAATAGATGTAAACAAAAAAAAATTGTGATTTCTTTATATGTTATACTTATTTTAACATCACGTCTTCTTGAATATGAACAAGGAAAGCTGTGTAGAACCCATTAATGCAACTTTTGTTGGTCTAGGACGTTTTGTTCAGAAACGTAAACAAACTGGCTAAACAGTCATTTCACAATTTTGTTCAATATTTTTTAATATGTTGTACTTATTTTAAAGCTACGCCCCTAGTATATTCGTGTTCTACGTGATTAGTAAAGTGGAAATATACCACTTTTTGGGGTTTTTTTTTTTTTACAGAAAGGCCCCCAAACTTAATAATTACCTTTTTGGGTTTTCAAGTAACGGTTAAACATACTGGACGTATACGAATTAACTCACCTAGGTACACGGCCGGGCCGGTATAATTCCACTTTCCTGGGCCAATTCAACTACTGTTGTAATGTACTAGGAACCCAACCAGTAGTGGCATAAACAACGTTAATTCTATGGACTGGCAAACGCACAGAAGCACTCTTATTCTTCAGTCATTTCTCACCATTCTTCAATCACAAGCCTTCACATGGACGAGTTCAGACGTCACTAACCACGCGCACACAATACTACGTTCACCACGAACCACACACTATTCCATGTACCAGGCAACTAAACGCTGTTCGCGCCTGCGCAGATAGCATTACATTGCTATTCAACATGGTGTCCTATGCAAACAAAGCCGCCGAACTGCTTGTACTTTTATCTATTTTATTTAGTACATTCTACTTATTTTATTATTACGCTCTCCTCAATATTAAAAAGGTAAGCTGTGCAGAACCCATTTATGTTACTTTTGTGGGTCAATGACGTTTCCTTCAGAAAAGACCGTATTCTGAATAATTACTGGCCACTTCAGAAAGACAGATTTTGCAGTCACCACGTAGCACCAACAGTACAAGTGGACCTCTTCCATCTTCAAGCAATGGATTGTAATAGTTCTGAAATTCAAACAGTGCTCAAATATTCTAACACTAGGCTTTATTGGGATAAGTCATGTGGTGTAGAAATGGTGCAGGAAGCCATGGCTATAATTTGTAACGTGTTTTTTTTTAACTCGTGGAACAGGGACCTGATATCTGGAGAAATATCTTGGCATGTCACAACTCTCATTATACATTTTAAATGTTTGTTTGTGAACTGAGGTATTGGTTTGGATTTGTTCAAAATTAAAGAAAAGAAAACTGTTCACAAATATAATTTTAAAAATTCCATCAGACTGACTGCCTATTTCTTGTTGTACACACATGACAAAATTGCTAAGCCACAAGCCATTTTCACGTTTAATACATAAACACACTTAATGCAGGTTGTATTTCCAGTTGTTTGCCTATAATAGCTGGGGCAACTCAAATATGAGCGAGGTCCGCAAGTTTTTACGTCCCTCGTCTATTTCTATACTTTGTGGGCACATGATTTCAGTAGCTGGAGACAAGAAAGTAGTTACAGTGGGATTGATTTTCAAATGTTTTCCTTTCGTATCAGCTCTCATCTGGTGATTGAGAGATAACACTTAAAACATATTAAAAGGGGAATTTTTTTCTAAACTGAAAAATTCCAGTTTCACTGCATTTCAGAAGTAATAGAGGGTCCATCCAGCAAGTGATCAACTTACTTTTACCATGTAATGGTAGAATTTGGAAATTGTAGATTCAAATAAAATTATTAAGAAAGGTTTATAATCTGGTGTTGATACACGACCATCATGCTTAGTTAAACTAGTTGGCATTCTGCGGAATCTCTTGTATAATAAAGTACTGAGTGAGATGGGAAAACTGTTTTCCGACCATTGCTCCAATAGGAGCCTCTGGTTGAGCGTAATTTGCGTAGATATGGCAGTTTGTAAGTATGTAATGCAGTCTGGAATGTGTCTGTATTCTGCCATCAGTGTTAACCTCACAGAAGACAGTCCAGCTACGAGCAGGAAGATAATATTGTTTGTTAACCACGCTAGTTATTGAAATGCTTGAACATTTAATACTATTACCATTGCCTTTAAGCAGAGAGCATGTTCTCATTAATGTAAAGTTAGACATAGCTGTGAATGTTACCGACGAATGGCATAGTTGCCAGTTACCCAAACAAGCCTACATAAACATATGTAGATATGTGAAGATGGGGAATGTGAACAAATATAGAGGAGAGGAGTAGCTTAAATAATAGTCTCTCGTAGAACAAGTGTGTGTGTTAGGGTTTTCACTACTCTATAGTGCAAATACATCTAATATTAAGACACTAGTTTATGAATCTGATCAGTAATACATTGTAAGAAAGCAAGAACAGTCAGAAATGGAGGCTGCGTTAATGTAAAGCTTGGAGTTTGCATACCAAAACAATTCACGCACACTCTCAGCTATTGTTGTGTTAGCAGTGAGTATCTCGCCCAAGACAAGGCAACGACATGTGTTTCACAAACAGTAATGACTGTATTAGGAACTGTGGTAACTACTTCTCAATCGACATGTGTATTGTTAAGTGAAACAGAATGTATTAATAATGTCTATAATTATTGAAAGTTCTTCATCACTGGCTGTGTTCTGTCGTGCCTCTCGCACAACTGTGGAGATTGCCTGCAGTGGATCTCAGCATCACACACAGGTCATGTGACCTGCACATGATACAGGCCAACCAATCAGGATCATGTTCAGCTCCCATTGGTCCAACACAAGCCATGAATATAGGATGTGTACAGTAGCTGTAGAACACGCCTCATCGTCAGTATGGTCTACATGTGTTTGTTGTATCAGTGCAGTGGTCAGCTCTGCTCGGCTGTATGTAGGTACTGTGTTCCTGGCTTCACTCAGTGTGGTTATTGTTCCAGACAATGACTGAAGTCGCAGTGAAGCAGGAGCCGTGCGACATAACATTCCCAAGGATCAAGGAGGAGTTGGATGAGCCTATGGTAAGTGCTGTTTTAACGAACTTCTCTTCACTTTTACAGATGCACCTGCTTTTAGTGTAATGCCACCTCGCGACAAGGTCGGGAACATCAGAAAGCGTTAATCTGCAGTGCAATGAGATGGCAAACATAAGAATATGGGGATCAAAATTCTCTTCCTTGTAAACAAGAGCTTTCCAGGAAAATAGAGAAAAAAAAAAAAACATTGAGAATGTGTTGTTTTTGTCCAACCTTTACAAAATAGGGTAATTATACTTTTTAAGAACAATAAAGTAAGGAGCAGACATAACCTTCAAAATTGCCCCTATTTTTGTTACATGATTGGTTAGTACATAATTTCCCTTTCGGTAAATAGAAACGGGAATGATTAGGTTGGTTAACATCTGTGCGTGTGTGTGTGTGTTTGCATGCGCGTGTGCACGCGTGCGTGGTTGTGTGCATGTGTCTATATATATATATATATATATATATGAAGCATTAACATGATATTCATACCTGAGGTTTTACGTTCTGAGATTCTCCACAAAATACATCAGGTCCACATGGGCATTGTGAAGTGCCGTCTGGTGGCCCAACATCACACAGGACATCACGGCACTGATGGACCACTGTACGCAGTGTTTGCAACAACAGCAGCAGTGAGCAGAATCCCTGCTACCCTCACCACTGCCAGAGCGACGTGGTCCTTGGTGGGAGTGGACGGAATGGAATTGTGACTTGCACAATACTTGGTAGTTTAGGATTATTGCAAGTGGTACGCATAAACTGTTAAACATCTGAAGCAGATATTACATGGTTGGAGAACGTATTTGCTAGGCATGGCATACCACAGAATGTGAATTGTGATGGAGGAACTTGGTTTACTTCTTGGGAGCTCCATGAATTCTCAAAAAAATATGGATTCGAGCACCTCACATTAATTCCAAAGTTTGCCCAGTCTAACTGCGCAGTCGAAAGTGAAGTAGTGGTTGTAAAAAAAATCTGATCTAAAACAGGAGAACCAAATCTTGGACTGCTTGCGTATTAGACCATACCACTATAATCAAGATTATCACCAGTATAACAGTTGTGTGGTAGAAGACGTGGACTACACTACTAGCGATGCCTACTTCTTTGGAACCACATTGTAACCCACAGGGATGGTCTATTGAAGGGGTGGAGCAAGCCAAACTACGACAAAGGCATGGTGTCAAACACCTGAAACCCTCGAAACTCGGTGCTTAGGTGTGGGTGCCGGATCTGAAAAGATATGGAACAGTTTGAGGACTGACATGTTAACCAAGGTCCTACCAACTAATTACAGACTCATGTATTATCCGGTGAAACAGAAGACAGCTAATACAAACACCGACAGAGATCAAAGGGGATGTGACTGAACTACAGTGAGGAGAGAGTCTACGAGACACCCAAGCCAGGAGCCTCAGAAGCAAGTGAATGTGCAAGAACCAGCACCTTTGCAGTCAGAAAACAGTAACAAAGTTTTGGAAGCCCCAGGTGGGCTATTATAGCTGGTGCACTTACCTATATATTTTGCCTGAGAACAATCATTTTAGTTAAAATAATTTATATCTAATTTTAAAACATTGATATTGAGCTTGTTTTTAATGAACTGCTTTCTGTTTTATATACAGATATGTAAATATTATGTAAAGTTTTTATTTTTGAAGTTATACTTCTTTTGGCGCTTTGAGGGTAAAAGTTTAGTGTGAAACGGAAGTTGCGCACAATGTCTAACAAAATTCGACAGTGAGCGTGGTAGTGGTTTGACCCAACGTGCAAGGTACACAATATAGCACATGGTTATATTTAAACCAGACAGAAAATCAGATCTTGAGATAAGTAAGTTGAAAAACATTTCATTTATATTAATAATTCATTGTGAATGTATATATCTTATTGATTAATTTTAATTACATTGTGCTGTGAAAAATTTGTTAGTGACAATAATTGTATAATACAGTTTTCAAAGTGTTTTAAAGTATTCTAGGTTATGCGCTTATCATCTAGCTATATATACAATCCCAAGGTACACAACATAGAACGTGGTTATATTTTAAACCGACAGAAAATAATTTTATGTAATAAGCAAATTGAAAAACATTTCATTTATATATGTAATTCATTTTGAATATATATATATGTTATTAATTAATTTTACTTACATTAAGCCGTAAAAAATTTGTTAGTGACAAAATTTGTATAATAACATTTTGAAAGTGTTTTCAAGTATTTGAAGTTAATTTAATTATGTTCTTTAATCAAACCTTTATTAATTGTATTTAATGTCTTTCTTTAATCATTTTATGGTTTTTCCAACCTACATTAATAATTTGTATACATAAGAAAATATTATTTTAGTCACTCCAAAGTATAACTTCTAACGCACGTCCATAATTTAATTTATTCTTATTGCAGATTTTATAGCAAATCTAGTTTACCCATTTTTATGTTACTGTTACAATAGATAATGTAGTTGAAATCACCTGCTTGCTGTCTCTGACAATATTCCTTGAAACTCACTGAGGGTGAGTCTTACCAACATCGTGTAGAGTTACTGCAGATTCCATAATATATGATGTTGGTTAAGCAGTAGTTGGTATTTGCTTACCAGTTTTGACCAAACNCAAACTTTACTTCTCTGTTAGCAGTGTAAGATAGCATCTCAGTGATGCTGTGATATTCTGGGAAAATATACAAAACTCTTGGAGTTCTCTCGCCAAGTACAGTGCAGACTTATATATCTATACAATTGTACATCAAAAGAAAACTAATATTTAATACATATATCATAATTTCTTGCAACTTCATGTTTTTAATAACCTGATATATATTAGAACAAAACTACTGTATTTATCTGCTGAGAATGAGAACAAAACAAAGTACAGAAAACATCATCAGTGAGAAATAGTTCTACCATTGCCAGTCAACACCGTAGAGTCTGTAAACAAGGACGGAGAATGTGAGTATTTAAAAAGTGACATAGTTTGGGTGCCGTACAAACATCTGTTTTACCTCTTTTTTTCTTAGGTTACAATGTCCCATAATGACTTTGAGCTCAGCGAGTGGCATTTACTTGTGATGTGACAACTGTGAGGCTCTGGATTGGATAAGAACTACACGTAGCTGCTGTATTTTATCTGGGGAAGTAATGCAAATATACTGTGAAGGTTGTGTTTCAGACACAGTGGCAGTGTAATGTAGGGGATAGACTCCAGTGTGTGGTGACTTTGTGATATGTTTCAGTACGAGGACGACTCTCAGCACCCAGGCTCCAGTACTGTGGCTGTCGTGAAGGAGGAGATAACCATAGAAGAGAACCCCATTAATATTGAAGAGGATGGCACAGGTAATTGTATCTATTAACAATAGAAACTTTACAAAAACTACAAGGTGTGAGTAACTTTGTTTTTTATATTACCATCCTACTTAAAGTTGTTAGAAATACCTATATTGTAAATTATATTTATGTTATTATGACATGTATCAAAATGTGTACATTTTTAGAAACCTAGTTGATAGTTTAATACATAAATATCTTGACACTATGACCTGGGAATAGTGACCTCAAAATAACAACCCGTTTCTGGGTAACTGCATTTATTGTGGTTGTGAAACGTTGTGATTATCTTTGCCACTAATGTACAACTCAGAAGTGAGTAAGGTACATGACTATCCACCCCTTCTATCAAGGTCGCCAATGTTTACTCACATGCGCCTGCCGTTGCACACCTGGGTTACCAAACCCAGACAGCTCTTTGTGAGACAACCTGACAATATAAAAACACGACTGAACTGTTGAAAGGAGAAATAAAGACACGGTTTCTTTGAAATGGCTGGAGCAAATAAACTAATGATATGGTCATATCCTGGTACAGTTTATTTTCACATGGGAAGGTTATTAGGGAANAGTACATGACTATCCACCCCTTCTATCAAGTTCGCCAATGTTTACTAACATGCGCCTGCCGTTGCAGACCTGGGTTATCAAATCCAGACAGCTCTTTGTGAGACAACCTGACAATATAAACACACGACTGAACTGTTGAAAGGACAAATAAAGACACTGTTTCTTTGACATGGCTGGAGCAAATAAACTAATGATATGGTCATATCCTGGTACAGTTTATTTTCACATGGGAAGGTTATTAGGGAAATAGATAAGCCGGAAAACTAGGTGTCATTTACAAATATGACATTATGTACTAATCTGTTTTTTGAAACTCTTTTCCAACAATGCATTTCTAGGAAACCAATATCCCTAACTTGAACAGCTACGCAGGTGTCACAAAATGTCTTTTTTAGATAAGTATAATTGCTAGCTAAAATATTTCTATGATACAGCAATAAGGGAAGGTAATTTAGAATGAAATTTTTGCATCTATTAGGGGTGGNATTTCTAGGAAACCAATATCCCTAACTTGAACAGCTACGCAGGTGTCACAAAACGTCTTTTTTAGATAAGTATAATCGCTAGCTAAAATATTTCTATGATACAGCAATAAGGGAAGGTAATTTAGAATGAAATTTTTGCATCTATTAGGGGTGGAGTAAATCAGTATTTACAGCCCAGGAGAATCTCAAAACTGCAGACATGAACACACTTTACCTTTAAAATTGGTATGACTGCACAACAGACTAAAAAGCTGCAAGAGAGAGACACTATGTTAGTTTTCTAGAAAAAAGATGGTTTTCATCAAGGAAATAATATTTTAAAATGTTGGTGTGTTCTGATCAAAATTATTCCTCATAACTGCAGGATGAACACACATTACCATCAAAATTACCATAAAAATGGGGCTCTTANACACTATGTTAGTTTTCTAGAAAAAAGATGGTTTTCATCAAGGAAATAATATTTTAAAATGTTGGTGTGTTCTGATCAAAATTATTCCTCATAACTGCAGGATGAACACACATTACCATCAAAATTACCATAAAAATGGTGCTCTTATTTAGTCTGAGATGCAGACCCTGAGCAATTGTGTTTACAGTTTCCGAGAAAATAAGACGTTAATCGTTCACCAAATAATAATGTAAATGGTAGGTGTTGTCCAATTAAATTTATTCCTCAGAACTGCAGACACGAACACAGATTACTGCCAAAGTATAAATATAACTTCATTGTTAAACATAAATAGTCCTGGCACATATATTTCCACCACAGCTGTTCCGCCAATGAAGATAACAAATGTTTGTGAAGAATTTTACATTTGCACACATTTTTCTCACCTGTTACTTCAGTCCTGTACTCGGTGTAGCATATTACAGTCTGGAATCTGTTTNGTATTCCTCAGAACTGCAGACACGAACACATATTACTGCCAAAGTATAAATATAACTTCATTGTTAAACATAAGTAGTCCTGGCACATATATTTCCACCACAGCTGTTCCGCCAATGAAGATAAGAAATGTTTGTGAAGAATGCTACATTTGCACACATTTTTCTCACCTGTTACTTCAGTCCTGTACTCGGTGTAGCATATTACAGTCTGGAATCTGTTTAATATGTTTTTGGAATTGCATGTTGTTAGAGAGGGGGGTTGTGGCTTCAGTTTAATGTCGTTCATAAGACGGCTTCGATTTGCAGTTCTTCTCATGACATAATTATCATTTTGAATTGCTTATTGATTTGATGGAGCAGCAAAAAATATTGTTTGAATGAATATGACAATAAAATTTTTATAACATGGAATGTTTTAACTTCACAGAAAGAATTAAATGGTATGAATATGTCGCTGTTCATATAGACGCGAGTAGTAAACATACACTTATGTAAACATTTTTAGCGAAATTAACGTCTCACACATTGAAATTTCTATTAAAAAATAATTTCAATCATTTACTTAAAAGCAGAGTTGAAAGGGTTTTTAATTATTATTTAATATTGCGTACCCAAACTGCACAAAAAGCATATTATATATCCTGTGTTACAAAATTTCACCTATTTCGTATCCTTTTCTACCTCGGTGGAGATGAAGTAACAATCAAAATTTTTTCCCCTTGCCCATCCAGCGAGTCTGTGACGACCCTATTTCAACAAAAAGTTTCCCCTAGCGTATCCACGTAACAAACAGAACCTGGTCTAAAAGTTTCAGTTTGCATATCCAAACCGAAAATGGTGCATTACCCAGTTTGTTCTGACATGCTTATCCAAACCAAAATTGGGAAAATATTGAGTTACTCTATTTGTTTCGACTAGCGTATGCAGATGCCTAACTAAATGACACTTTGTATAATATTTTTTTTCATATTTACTAACCTTAAATAAATTTATTACAACAAGTTTATCTGTATACATTAAAAAATATCTTCACACTTGGCTTTTGTTCAATTCTTCCATAGGTCAAATAAAACATTTAATTAATTTTACCTGCATTGGTTTAATAAAGTTGCAAGCAAAAGGCAAGTATTCAAAATACAGAGAGCCGAATACTGGAACCGATATTTAAATTGTAGAATCGGCACCGGAACCGGAATCGACATTTTTGGTTATTCGACCCATCCCTAGTATCATCAATCGCAGAATAACTACTTTGCAATGGTTGTTGGTGAGTTGTTGGCGAATGAATGTGTGTTGTCAAGCAAGATCCCCCTGGTTACTTTTATTTCCAGTTATATTAGATAGGCATAAAGTCCAAAGTGGGATAAAAACTGCAATTACTGTCTCGCAACTGTTAACCCAAATTCGCTGTCTCAGATAAATTAAAAAAAGAGTTAGAAAATATAAATTTTTTTCATTGTTTTATATTTTTACTTGAATCACCTACTAATTTTTTTNAAAATATTAATTTTTTTCAATGTTTTATATTTTTACTTGAATCACCTACTAATTTTTTTAGATAGATTTCAGTCTAAAAACCTTTTAAAATTTCTTTAGCATTACAAAACAATGGCAAGTGTATTAGTATTGACAGTGTGTTGATTAAATATACAGCCTCCACTTGACGCACCTGCTGATGGCGAAAGGATACATTAACAAAAAGTAAACATTTTGAGCTACTTTCGTCCAACTGTCAAAATCTTGCCAAGTTACATGAGACAGAGAGTAGTGCAGGTACGATACTCTGCATCAATATCAATATCTGACAACTTTTCCAAATAAATAGGAACATTTGAATTCAAAGCAGCCCACAATCCCACAATGCACTTCTAAATGTTGCTGCTGTGTTTTCAGGTGCTTATGGTGCACTCATATTGACATTCATCATTTAAAAGGAGTTCTAGGACAAAACAAAAGCCATGGTACCAGAACACTACAATATCTTATCTTAAATGTAAAAGCACAGAGCTCTCACCAACACCATTTGCACATGCCCAAGTCTCAAAGGGACACATGCAACAGGCATGCACAAATAGAAAAACTCCTATCCACAAACAGGAACCACCAGCCACTGCTTCCACATGTTATGTAGGACCTTCGTGTCACTAACTTGAGCATCCATAGGTACTCTCGTTACAACACAAGGATGTTACATAAATGGAAGGTGGGATCTAGATTCCTGTGTAGAGTAGGATTCACTACTGAAAGGGGCGTGCCCCTGTTTTACTTATTACAAAAAATGTTGTATATAAATGTATTAGGTAGACTTATGTTGTAACTCTAATTTTGTTTTATCAACAAAATAGTATAGTTATAAAATTATATATTATCCATGGGCGAAAATTGAGGGAGCAAATAACACCACCTTTATTTTATAACAGGAATTCTATAAAAAAATATATCTTTAAATAGTATGAAACAAAGTCGTTTATTCACGTCTGTCTGTGTATTTGCTAAGTACTTCTTAACTACTTAATGCATTTTTATGAGGTTTTCAACATCAATCAATTAGAGAATTTCATGAGATACATTTAAGTGTACAATACATTT
>NQII01013068.1:5704-22737 GCA_002778355.1 Clitarchus hookeri
ATTTTTTATTTTTTATTATTGGAGTCTTTCCTTATATGCCTCGACGATGTTGAAGGGTGGTGAATGAGAGCTTTAGACGAGTGTATTTATTTGAATCCTTATTGAGGTATAAATCTGCATTGGCAACTGGCATCTCTGGAATAAACCTGCGTTTTAATTTGCGTAATTCGTAAAGAGTGAATACTTTTGACACCTGCTGGAATAAAGACCGCACATAGCCACACTCATGTTCTCATGTCACTTTTCATTCTGCTAAAGTCACGTAGCAGTGTGTTGTGACTCTGGAGGGGTAGGACGAGGTTTACCGCGGATCAGAATCATTTGTTAATGGAGCGAGCGCACACGAACGTATGTAAATACAGAAATTATGTTTGCACATGGTAAGTGTTTTTTATCATTTTGTATTTGTGGTGGTTGTACCTTCACGCTAGGGTCTCCTCAAGGTATATAATTTTTTATATGCCAAACTTGCTATACGGTCATTATTTGGGCGTATACAGAGATTCATATGTGGAAATTCGTAGCTAGAAATATCGTCGCAAGTGGAGTAATCAAATGAGGGTTTTTCCCCCGCTGCATAAATGTCCTATTCTACAGTTTTTAAACTTGGAAGGAAATGTTTTTAATTAATGAGTGCTTATGCCGTGTGAGAGGGAATGTACGGGGAGTAGCGAAGTGGTTTTATTTCGGTTCTTGGGTTTTTCGAGTCATGGTTACTTTATACAAAACTGCACAACGCATCCGCACACGACACATAATTTTATCTAACCTGAATTTTAAAGAACATATTAGGGGGGTAGGGTGGACAAGGATATTGTTTAGAGTGGAAGGGGCAGTCTGCAATTGATTTCCTAAATTATTACCCCGAATCACGCTCTTTGTATGTTTCTTTCTCGTGACGTATATTTCCAGTATGAGGTGTTGCAGTGTTTTCGATAGTTTACCTTTCGATTCGAATACCTTTCTTTCGTTGAATCGGGTCGGTTTTGCATAACTGCGTTCAGGTCATGCATAAAATTTTATTGGTGGCGTGTTTATGCGAAGTGCCAACAGTGATGTTTCCACCCATTCGAGTTAAAAATGTGCAAATATCCCTCGAATACCCGCTCTCGTTGTGGAGGCATAGGTATTTAGACAGTAATGTAATGCAATTTAGACCTCCTCGAAACCATTATCATTAACCAGCCCAGACCCTGCCACGATTCTTGGGAGTTATGGACACTCGAACGATGCTGGATGCTCATCCTGAACTCTTGTTTTTTTGGATAGTACACTCGTACGGTGCGGTGGTGGAGACTCTACACGACGGATTTTGGCAGGTGTAGGTCCTTCAGCAACGCATGCCTCTGCAATTTATCCCGCCTATCAAATGCCATGGTACAGTTTTCACACATATATACCACTCGTTTTGCTACATTCGAACATATATACTTTGTGTGTCTTCGATCACATTTGGTGAATGAAAACGAAGTGTTACAGTAGCGATATGGGTTACTGATGAAACGTTATTGCAAATAAAATAAATAGTAAATATATAAATTCAAAAGAAAAACCAAGTTCAAATACCATTTTTATGATGTTACACATTCCTCCAGAGATACTGCAAATTCAAGCAAATGTTTAATATCACGGGAATGTATATGCGTATTACATGCACGCTTGACAATATTTTGCGAACCTGGTGGAATTGAAGATCTGAACTTACCAGTTAGAATGCTAAAAGACGAGGGGTGATAGAGAAATCTGTGAACTCTGGCATCAGACGATAAACTTTGCCGAGGGTTGACATTGTTCCAATTATATACTTTCCCTACACAAGCACGCTCTGGCTTACAATACTGAAAACAAGAGCGATTGTGTTAAGGGATTAAGATATGTTGAATACTTGGTTGGACTAAAGTGGTGTGGTGAGGGGTAACAGAATAAATTCTCAATTTCAATTGTACTTTGGTTAGCATTAAAACAAATAATGGTTTTTATCAATCTTAATTAAAATGTTTAACACAAATATTATTCAATTTAATAAATTATGCATTTTGGTATACCGCTTATTGTAAAAAATAATTTTTAAATAGGACAAAAAATTACAGATATTCATATGTCTGTGAAACAAACGTGAGTGCCGACAGCTCACCTGCCAACGAAAGCGATAAATTAACGCCACCTAGGTGTTAAAAACGGAATCCAATATGGAGGGCGGTGACAGTACCACCGATACTTTTAAAAACATAAACATATTTTGCTGCTGCCAGGTCATTAAATTTGCAGCTCACCTGGCGACGAAATAGAGAAAACGGCTTCACGTAGGTGTTGAAAATGTAAACAAATAACAAACGAAAAACCACCAAGTTGAATGCATACGACTGAATGAGCAATGTCGAGTTGACTAGGACTGTGAGGGGAATCGTGGTAGTGGAACGAATGCGAGTTATTGGTGGCGGGAATGGGTATCGGTGGGGGATGCTGGGGCTGGGGGCAATGTGACTAATTGGTCTAGCGAGGGGAATAAGTGGTGTCGTAGGGGCATAGTGGGATCGAACGAGGGTGAGTAATTGGTGGAGGCCTACCGACTTATTGGTCCCACAAAGGTGAGAAACATTTTGTTGGGGCGGAGGGGAACCGACTAATTGATGGAACGAGTGTTAGGTATTACTGTGACAATTGAATATATTGGAAGAGGGAATTGGTGGGAGTCAGTCGTCATCTGGACGTGATGCTGGGTACCTCCAGAAATGTAAGTTTTTAAAATAAAGTTTTAAGTATTAAAATATTAATAATATTTTGAAATAACTGTTAATAAGAAATGTTTAAAGAATCTTTTATTAAAATTTGTATACATTTTGTAATAATTTTTTTTAAATATACTTTTATGATTTGATANTTGTAATAATTATTTTAAAATATACTTTTATGATTTGAAATTTTTGGCTTTCAAGGTCAAAGGTCACCATTTAAAGGTCAAAGTCACCGATATTCAAAATGGCTGCCAAATGGCCGCCGGAAGACGAAGGCCTATATCTTAAAATGAAATAGCAGAATTTTGATATTATATTAAAAAATACTGGTATTACTGATATCATTGCAATATAATGACATCTTAACTGTGTTTGTCACAGCATAGCATGAACAGCTTCCGCGCTCCGACGCCCCACGCCCTTACACCGAACTCCCCTTTTTTCAACTACTGCTGTCTCATCACAAGTATAATTTCGCGTCACCGCTCAAGAAGCAAGAAACAAACGGGAGTCTACGAAAATCCTTTACTTCTGTGGCTTGTAAACACGTTCTTAGAATCAACCTCCATGGGGATTTTTATTGGTGCTCGTGTTATAATCATTGCTATTTTAGTCACGTTTGCCCGTATATGATAAGCAGTTCTAGCATCATTGATTGTATTCTTATCTACAATAACCCTTAAATAACAGTACCATACATTATACAGATACTGAGATTCCTAAAACTTGTCAACATGTTTCCTGTTTTCGAGCAACATTGTACTCCTAGGTGTCGTCATCTATTATGCTCACTTGATCAGTTGGTCCATAATCCACGGTTTGATTTTAATTTACTTCGCCCATACATTTTAATAATACTTTTTCTGCGATAAAATCTGCTTTCATATTAGCTGAATTGTAATGTGATATTTATACTTTATACATATTGCTTTCGCTATTGCTGATTCGTTTTAATAAGTATGAAACACTTCATAGCAATTACAGTAGTATTTCCTGGCTGGATAGAAAAAAAAAAGAATTAGAATACGGAAGTAACCTTGTTATCGCTCAATTGATCATAGCTACGTGTCAACATACTGCACCTGAATATTCTTTTAGTAAGGCTTTATACGTACCTATAATACTAGTTTTATATTATTTTCTGTTATAGCTTTCTATCCTGCATCGTACTAAATAACCTACTTCGTCCCAGCTCTTTATTTGTGGATGGAGATAATTTACTATTATTCTCTCTCTCTCTTTCTCTCTTTCTTTCTANCTTCGTCCCAGCTCTTTATTTGTGGATGGAGATAATTTACTATTATTCTCTCTCTCTCTTTCTCTCTTTCTTTCTATAGGAAGGCAATCTCACAGGGTCGGACCTCAGGGCAGTAAATAAATATCGTTTTGTTGTGATCACCGCATATCTTGGTGATTCATCCCTTTCTAGCTCGCCAAGCGAATTCATGCCCTGGTTGCCAAAGGGAAAAATTCAAATAATATTTTTAAATTGCTATGGCCACTTCATTTCTGTTTCGCAGCTTCCCTCTGGCGAGTAAGCGTCGCTGTGTGTTGCTGGATATGGGTGAAAAGTCCAATAATATCAACATACAAAATAAGGTTTCGAATGTGTGTTGTTTCAGATTGAATGAGTCGAATTTTTCCATTTTATTCTTTGCTCTGTACCGAAAAATTTTGGGTTCATATATTAAAAATCGAAAACATTCAGGGAGGAATGATAGAGAATCAATATANCTCTGTACCGAAAAATTTTGGGTTCATATATTAAAAATCGAAAACATTCAGGGAGGAATGATAGAGAATCAATATTAATTTATGGTTAAATGGATTCCCCTTTATAGGTAAAAATTTACATTATTTAAATAAAACTAATTCAACTTATAAATAATGTATATTTTAATTGTTGGAATTGAACTACGAGGTTTATTAACGCCATAGGCAAAATTGAAGTCTGTAGCTCCATATTCACGTACCCCTTTATCTTAAAATTAACTAGCAGAATATTGATATTATAGTAAAAAAAAGTTTGGTATTATTGATATAATTGCAAAAAAATTACATATTAACTGCATTTGTCACAATATTGTCATTTAAGAAATTAAATTTCGTTAGTGAATATGAGGGTACTCTTTTATTCCAAGACATACATTACATGTGGCATACAAAAGAGCAGAAATCACATACAGTATTAACAACAATACATTCGCAGTACTAAAAAAAGGTAATGCACATAGCAATGTTATTGTGAAATACAATAAAATCTGGTGGCCGGGCAAAATTAAATTTAGTTTTAATTACAGAAAATTATATATTCACTGTAGAGAAAATCTTCCAATATTTCCCAGTAATCCTTCTTTAATCATGTGAATGTTAGCGACAGATAGTTCAGTACGTAAACTATGAATATAATGCTTGAACTAACGCTGTTTTACAATTTTTACTCCTTTTTCTCGTAATATAACTTCATGATGACAACAACTGTAACTAAAAAACCTCTTGTCATGGGGTAATGGCAATGTAAATATATAGACTACAATCACTCTCTACAACATCAATACTTGTGTGAGAAAATGTATGTGGTTGGTTGGGTATGTATAGTTGAAAATTATTTAGTAAACTGGCCATTTTTGTTAAACACTAAAAATTGTGACAGTTGACTACTTAAAATGAAGACTGGTAGTTATATACATCCGCTCTATATTTGGTCCTACCATTTAGTACTTCTCTCCCACCGTCATAAGAGAAAATTTAATATACAGCAACAATTAGTTTTTTGAGTTTCCAAATTTCCTGCTGTAACGTTTCCATTCAGTTTGTCCTACTGAAATCACTTCAGGTACCATGGTTATCCATCCGAAAATCTAGTTAATATTATAAATTTTTTCTTATTTCTAGGAGTTCCGTTTTCCTTGAAAATGTTTAAATTTCGATTTTTCTGTCAATAAAGACAAAAGCACAGGCATATTTATATGTATATACACAATGCATCGAAATTCTATTGACAAAATTCGGCTGCATGTTAATCACGAAATTCTAATGGAGGTGCAAAATTTTGAAGTTTTTACAGAATAAACTAGTTTATTACAGATCCACTGTGAAGTACCTCTGTCTGAAATCTTCCACTGCCTTTAATAGACGCAACAGGGGGTTGTTTAGTATTGTGTGTGTTCCACTTGCCAGGTATTGGTAGATATTATTTGGAAAGTAAAACACGAATAACACGAAAACGGTTAGGCTTAGGGTATTTACACAACGTTAAATTTGTCTTAATTGTGACATGGAAATAATAATTCATCTTTTTAATCCCATATATGCTACCATGACATCTAGGTTCGTTCAAAAAAGGGCAGTAACCGTGATTATTAACATTAAGTTATTTAATGACGGCGACAGGTATTTTGGTGTTTTTGAAGATCTTTTCGCACTTACCAGTTATCCAGACAATCGGTGTTTCATCTTAAAATCTCCAATATTTGGAATAAAAAGTATTTCAAGCCCAACTTCAAAGCTGTAAATCACACTTAGTATTCATTTTAACCATATATATGTATTCAACTTATTTTTCCGTGATTAGCATGCAGCCGAAGTTTGTTGCTAGAGTTTAAATACATAATATATATATAAATGAATAACATCAATTTATTTGTGTGCCCGTTAATAACTTATATCATTCGAATGAATTTCAAGCTCGGTTACTGCATGATGCTAGATTTGTCACTGTAGTGAAAGTAACTACTGAAATACATGCATTTGTTTGGGCTTCTTTGCAAACTGAGAATCGTGATTGGAATGTTGCATGTTTTACCCTGATTTTCTCTATACACATAAAAAAATTAAGAATATTTTAACGTGTTAAGTCTCACATTTCTACTACACACCTATTATTAATTAAAACGTAAGATTTGGATGTCGTAATTACCTACTAGGTATTTTCTGTATTTTGAAAAGTATAAATAAACAGTATACATTATATTGGACTTATTCTCGGGAAAATCTAGCCAGTGCTACCAAAAATATTCTCATGGAAAATAATATACATATTATATAAAACCACAATACTGCATCTTTGGACCAACAAATTATTGAGTAAAAAAGTGATTATTTAATTGTATGGGGGAAAAATTATCTTTCAAAATCTGCGTTTTCTTTAATATGTGCACATATATGGTTTAAGTTATTTGAGTAAAATTTAAAAAAATCCGAATATTACCTTGTCTGAATAAAAATATGATCTTGTATGTTGCCCATACAGAATACCAAGAAAAAAGAGGGCATATTATCAGAAAGTTGAAATTGTTATTCTTTGATATTTTTTAGATATGCATGGTTCTTGTTCAATAATTTTGTTGTATATTTCCGCGTGGCTTTATTGAATCAATTTATTTTATAATTTTCCTGACTATAGTCAAAGCTTAGGTTCTATTTTCAAATTAGCACCGTCTGAGAATAAAGTCTAATTATACCTTACCTTTTTTAGTAAAAAATTATGCTGCGGTCATACACAAATTAATATTTTAAGATCACCAGAATATTCAATTTTGGTACAGACACACCGCTATTTTTGCAGTGAAAGGAAAAATTTTGATTGTTAACACACACTCTTAATTTTTATCAGTGATTTATATCAGTAAGTAATGCCAGACCAGTGCAGTTCACTAGGAACCGGTAGAAATCACTGTTTAATCAGTGAGTACCAGTAACCAAGTTGATAAGTATAAGTTTATTGATTTGAGTGGAGCCCATTCAACTGACCTCCAAATTCACTGATTTGGAGCAATTTCAACTATTTCAATCCTAGAACGTGGTTCACAATACCTACGGTTATACATTACTTTACATTGATAAAAATTTGATTTTTCTTAAATGTCATTGTTGAACGATTTAGCGGAACCCACATGAGGTATAAACGTCCCGCAGAAAAACACACTGTTTTTTTGTATTTCAAATGTGCTTGATTCACCGCAAACAGACTGTATAAGAGTATCAGCGGCAGGTCGGGGGTCGTCTTTGTGTCGATGTTGCACGCGTGCACGGGCGCCGGGGTTTTGATGTTGGAAGGGGGTTGAGGGGTGTGGTGCTAAGTGATGAAGATGTAACATAGCCTGATTGCGAGCCACTCCTGGGGATTGAGGCGGGGGATGGAGGGCTCTCCCAAGTTGGGCGCCAGCTGCGTCTCAAATCGAAATACAGGGTCGCCAACTGCAGTCCCCTGTTCACACACCCACTACCCCATACCCCGTCTACCCAAGGCCACCTGTTCCTGTTATTTTATGCCATGTACATTCCACGCAGGGTCGCTCACTTAGCATGATGACCGGACCAAGGAGGCCAGCAACGTCTCCTGTCATTTAGTGCAGCCAGTTCAAGATGGCGTCCAAGTCAGGTTTTGCGGCCTTTCTTCCCTCGGACAGTGTCGACACCATAGACATCATAGACTAGAGATGAGGTAGATTCTTCTTATGGACATGCCAACATTACTGACAAAGACACATGGACAACAGTGATGAACGAGTTTGTTTACATTTGAATTTACAACAGACCACAATCGTTCATATTTAAAAATACAACTTCACAAGCTTCCATATATTCTCATTTCATTACAACTACGTTAAAAAAATTGTACGAACATCTCAAAGCATTTTCTTTTGTAAAACGTGTTATTACCTCAAATACTATTTACATTGGTTCTAATAGCACTGCTGGAAAAAAAGCAGTCCAATTTTGGAACACGGAGAGTTGATTCTGCGCAGCGAGATGGAGTGCCGTATCCCATTTATCCTCTACAGTGGCTGGAATTAAAACTCTATTTGGGGAGAAAAGTGTTCGTTATTTTGAAATTGCAGAATTTTCTCAACAAACTCAGTTAATGATTTTGTATTAAGTATCACTTGTTTGGTTGTTTCCCAAAGAATTTTATATTTCTGTTAACATAAAAAATTTATTTATGGTTTATTTGAACGTAAAATTATATTTCATCTACATATTAAAATATTTCATTTATAATTCATACGAATGAAAACAGACGGTATGTACGTATGTTGGTAACGCAAAGTAAGTAATAGTTATAACGCAAAATGCAGAATATTTCAAACAGATTCATCCAATTTCAAAAGGGATATCTTTCAAACAAAGAAACAGAGAACCATAAGGTAAAGAGTGAAAAAAAACGTGTCTCACGCAAACGTTTTCCTTATAAGTATTACAAATGCTCAATATGCCCCCCTCCCGCCCTAATATTCTTTGAATCACTAGGGTGCCAACTCGGTGCTCAATTGGGCCATACCAGAGTTCCACATGTAAGTGAGCATATCCATTCACTGCTGAGGGAGGATTGGGATGTTTAACTTTGCTGCCACTAGATGTCTTCCTACCTGGTATGTAGACAGTGAATAAACAGCAGGCAAACTCCCTTCAGTATGCGACAGGATGACGACCCAACAACAGAAGGCCTTTTACGTTCTCCAGTTAAACAAATACAAGTTTGTGACAACTGTGCAGCGTGATTTTCAGCGACATACGGCACCACATCCCCTAACGCTCAGAGAATTCAATTTTGGAACGAGCAGTTTCAACAAACAGATTGTTAGCGTAAGGGAAAATTGACAGGTCACCACTGTGTTAATGAGGAAAACTTTGGGCGCATCTAGAAAGGAATTTGTAAGAATTCCACAAAAGTCTACTCCTCATGCCAGTCGAGAGCTAGCCATTCCCCATACGACTATCTGAAGTGTTTTGCGACGGCGTTTGTTATTCAAACCATCCGGTACTGAACTCCTACACGCACTACGCCAAGGTTATACACCACAACTTGTGGTTATTTGCACATTTATTCTCGAATAGTAAATTGACTTTTACCTTTTTATTTCACGCCTAGAGTTCATTGCTGAGGCCACGTATCATCTCAGTGGTACGGTGATCCGTCACAATGTATGGATATGGGGATACCAGCAGCCACAAGACGAAGTCGAGAATGAGAGATACTACCCTAAAGTTATTGTGTTCCGCGCCATTTCTCGAGAAAAGGCTTATGGGCCGTTATTTTTTTTTTCCTGTAAACACTGTCACAGGAATTTCGTACCTGAAAATGTTATAGCACTAAATTTCCTGCAGATACAGGCAGATTCCGCTGATTTCATTTTCCAGCAGGACGGAGCATCACCACACTAACACTTGCAGGTTCGAACATTCCTGAACAACAAGCTTTCGCAATGATGGATAAGCCGCCAGGGACATGATGATATGGTATTACACCACTGACCACCAAATGCGCCCGATCTCACTGTTTGTGATTATTGTGGGGGGGGGGAGGGTTCATGTATAGGCCACAAAAATTGATATTCTACACCTTCCTACATCAATGTGCGAGATTCGAAAATGCATAACTGCAGCAGTAACACTAGACATATTCGCTAATGCGTGGGACCTATTTCACTATAATCTATGTGTATGCTGTCCGTCTGGACGGGCCCTTTCGAGCATTTATAATAATTGTAAGCAAAACTTTATTGTTAGAAGAGTATGTCTCTCTTTTCCGCATGGTAATATGTCCCTTAGTTTACAAAATATACCCTTATAAAATCGGATAAATGTTTTAGAAACATTCTGTATTACTAAAGTGAGTGAGCATGAATGTGGTGCGTTGCCTCGTTGTTTCTAGACTTAGTCAAACTTGGTTTGCATGAGGCGGTGGAATAGTCTGAAAGTAGAACTTTATCAGGGATTCAGAAAAATTGGACGTAACAATGAATGGATTATAAAAGCTGACAGGTACGTATAGGCTTATCTGGCTAGAATCGGTGATCTGAAACGAGTATGTTTTACAAGGTTAAAGGAAGCTCCGCACACTCGCATGACGTTGGGATGTCAAGCCGAACAAAGTGCCGTAACTCACGCTGACTATCCAGCACGACGTCTAGCAGTTGTCGGGAATATCAACGTGCATTTGCACTGGCCTGCAAGAGAACGTGTCGGCGGTGTAATTGATGCCCTTCCGGCGCTGCTTAGATTCATCATGGCAGATAGTGCGCAGGTAATGCTTCGGCCCATATTTGCACACAGCGCTGCACCGCGGACCGTGTTGGAAGATAACAACAATAGGATGTCGGTCACTGCATGGAAGATGGCAATGCTGTGGTGTCGGTCATTGCATGAAAGATGACAATGCTAGGATATCGGTCACCGCATGGAATATGACAATGCTAGGATTTCGGTCACTGGATGAAATATGACATTGTTAGGATATCAGTCACTGCAAGCGAGCGTTCTCTCTCTTCCCATTGTTTGTCTCTCTTCAGTTACCGTGTCCACGATGGTTGACACGTTGCACGTGAATTATGTTCATGTTCAATACTGTATACACCTAGGTATCCGTGCCCATACTTCTTTGTGGCTAGTCTGATTTGTGAAATGTTCTACGCCTGAGCACGCAGCTAGCTATTCAATGGTTGCAAGACGGTTGCTGAGCATAATTACAGCGAATGCCAAAAAATACCAAATAACACTTACATTAGAATATTTAAGTGTGACCGAACGAGTAAATGTAGAAGTACAGTGGCTTCCAATGGAACACTGCACCCGACCGTACAACATGCATAACTCACATAGTTTGTACACACACTACCGAAATTGTCAGAACAGTATGGCATTTATTTGCATATGAAAAAATAATATACATATTTATTAAGGGAAAACCTCATTCGTTATAAGAAATGCTTAACTGACTGTATTTCAAAACACTTTGGCAAATTCACTTACGCGATTTTAGGGTTGCAACCCATTCAGTCCCAGTGTTCACAGTTGTGTACACGACGCACAGAAATGTTATTTTCGGCCGGTACTTTACACTGAGATTCTCAACACCCAATTATATTCGGAGTAAGTAACTGATTTGGAAACCATGTTAGTGTTCTAGGATATGAATTGTTCATATATTTAAATCCTAACAATGAACCCACAGCTCATTCGTAACAAATGCTGTGTTCGGTTAACGTACAGCATGAATTGAAAATATTTTTCTTTGATAGCGAGACACATGAAAACATTAATTATATCACGCGTGAAAGCTATGTTACGTTTCTTAGGTGTCTACCTGCGAATCTTCAGACATGAAATACCGAGGTGATCGAAAACGACTGGTCGAACTGCAGGTATTCACGTAGTATATTGAGGTTGTACCTCACTCTAAGAAATTATTCTCAAATTTATCACATTGCTGTATACCTATAGTAAGAAACTCTTAATGGTAAGGCCGTTTTCTACACATGGACGGTAGCGTGCCTTGAGTTGGTCAGGAAACAGTCAAATAAATTGGAAGTTCCCAAAATCGTATAGTAGTGACGCTAAACATTCCTATATTTGCCGCCTCATGTGTGGTATTATTTACATAATAAGTATAGGTTAAAAAAACTTACATTTCTCTTAATGAAGTTTACTATAAATCGTTTTACAGTGTCCCAATATATGTATTTTGAAACGGTCTGAAGTATTTTGGTAGTTTTTATTTATTTAAAAGTTATAAAAAACAATAATAAAAGTCTTTTTTGATTCTGAATTTAAGTATACTTCCATTTTAAACGCTTCATAAAGAACAACTTCGAAAAAAAACCTCATATAGCAAAACCGTTATATATATATATATATATATAAATAACTCAGCTTATATGAAATAAAATAAGTAATAATGTATACACATGTTATATAATTTATTTAATGCACACATTTTTTTGCCACAAAACTTAGATTTTAAAATTAAATTAGTACAAATTTTGTTATCATAAGTAACGATATTCTTTTTAAATAAAACCGTACACATTTTTATAATTGCCATACTTCACAACGGTTTTCCTGAAACATGTGCTTCCTAAAGAATTAAACATAAAAATACCTTGAATTAGAATCACAAATATAATAGTACTTATAAAACCATTCTATTATTTAAATAAATAAGTTTTAGGAAAATATAAGTTACTTTTACTAAAGAAATACATTCTTCTTTGACATGCAACAAATATAGTATAATAGTATATTTCTGACAACGTTGGTAGTGTGCGTATAGTCTATTCGTGATTTCTTCACTCTTTTTGAAAGAAACTTTGAAAATCACCACATGGGAATGGGAAATCAATGGGATAACAGATGTGTTAAAAATAACTAGTAAGAAATAGTTCTTGTGCGATACTTTATTACACTGAGCGCGCTCAAATTCGGTGTGTTGTCCTTTTGGTGTAATTTTCTACACTTTGTTGTGTAAAGGTTTTTTTTGAGTAAACGTTTATTATACTCAGGTAAGTATCAAATCTAGACTTCTCATGGGAGAGTTTGGCTTAGGGAAAATTTCCGCCACCATGTTTGCTGGTGTTCCAAATAGGTCACTTTTAATCTGGCGGTAAATTGAGAAATTTTTTCAGTATGTATAAAAGTAAGTGTTCGATTAAAATAGTGATACAGACTTGCCCCAGTCAAAATATTATGTATTAACTCTAATTCGTAACTGTTAATCACGTACTCCGAAGGTGTCAACAAAAGCCAAGAGTAAGAATACAACGGTGTGCAACTGATAGCCTCCGGAGCATGAAGCAGGCGATACGTCCTTCAGTCCCTTCAGTATATGTTTTGTTGAGAACTTAACTTTTTTTATTTTAACGTATATCAGAGAAACAGCCGTCAGGAGGCGGCACACAACCTATGATCTTAAACGAAAAGTGTGTTGTATGAAAGAGAAATTCGAAAAATTCTTATTTCAATAAAAATCTTTACATTATTCTGTGATTCTACAAATTTTTTTTATAAATAACCAATTAGGTAATCACTTACACTTTTATAAATACCGAAAAAAATTTTAACAATTTATCTTAAAAATCCCAATAAAACAGTTAAAACACACAATAATAAAAATGTACCTACCTTTGCATTTTTCTCGTTTCCTTCGTCACCTCTACCCCATAGCTGTGTAAAACTGAGGATAAGTCCTTTTAAATGTTTCACCCCGATGTCAGGTTCTCACTGCCTTCATAAGCCCAATAATATTCTATGTATACAAAATTTATGGCTACTCGAAGCACTTGATTCTTCGATCTCCTANGGGGGAGGGGGGGGGGTCGCAGTGCAACACGCCCTCCACTCGTATTAGTTCTTGACCGACCTGCTATCCAGCTGGACGCCACACCCATTGCGCCGGCGAGGGCTCCATTTCTCCGGCATTACCAGGAATAGTAAATTTCGGCATACATTCACGGCGGTTCATTTAACTTTTATACGGGCAAATGCGACAATTCGTCACAGGTGTTTGGTATTAAGTGTGCGTAATCAAGCTTATTTCAATAGAAAAAAGTGTGAAATAAACATAGCCTACATCGGAAGAAAATTTGTAAATTTCTCCTTTTCCTGAAGGAAAATACGCTGTAAATTCCTCAAAATAATATTTTAAAAAATTAAAAATTTTTTTTTTATTTAGTTTTTACAAATATAGTTATTGGGTAAGTCAAAGTTTTGCTGAATACATTTTACGACAGAATAACAAACCACATAAAGATATATTTTTTGTACTTCCTCTTTAGTGTGAATAACAAATTTTATTATTTTCATATATTCTTATTTAATTTAAACCGGAATATTAGACAGAATTACTTTCTTTTTCATAAAAAATGCAATTATACATTTTTTTACATACAAGACGGAAAAATCCACTACAAATGCATAATCAGAACATTTTGAAACCGAAAAATTCGAGTTTGCCAAACTTAAATTATTAAGCTCCCCAACCTGAGTAGAAAAATCCCTAGTTTGCTCGAAGCGAGGGAATAGCCTTATGTTAGGTCTTTCTCTTGCAGGAATTCTTCCTACTGCTCAATGCTCAATTCTGTCATAGTGTAAACCCGCTTAGTCGCCAGGAGTTGGTGTGGGGCAAGGACTCCCATGGCGACGAGGACCTTGTATGCGGCAAAACTCGATAACGCGCGCAGGAGAAATATGGACGCCATTACCGCGGGTCGGCCGTTTATCAACACTGGTGCACGCACGCGTCTCCGCCGCACGCTAATTGCAGGAATCCCCGATTCGCGTGGCTCTCGCACCCCCCTCCCCCCTCTCTTTCCAAAACGCAACTTATTACACTTCGAACGGCACGTATCGCCATGGCAGTCGAGCACTATGTCGGCCCCCAATTAAAAATAATATTTCAAGTTTAATTTTTCAAAAGAATTCGTGTTTGTTATTTGAAAGTGTTATTTTTTAAAAGTTAATTTGATACATCATTTAATTTTTCTCTTCCGTATTAAAATAAAATATGAACAATTATTTGTATTCGTTTTTAATTTTTAATTTAGTTTCTGTCTTCTACGGTCTCCTTCAGAGATCAGGGACGCATGATTACAGCCGTCGCTTCCACCACCTATCGATATCCGTGCGCAAAAGGCCCGTCTCATGCAAATGCAGCTTAAACAAGTCTAGAAAAATATACTAATGGAACAACTCACCGTATCTGTGCACGCGCAGTTTCATTTAGAGTATTTTGTACTAGGCATTACCAACACATCTACAGTATCTTCATTATTTTAATTCACACTAATTTAAAATTGTGTTAGTGCTTAAATGTACATACATATATTTTCTACTAATCCGAACGTAAAACTTTTTTATATTAATAGAAATATAAAAAGCTAGTAAGGCATAAAATGTTTAGGAAATAACCAAAGACGTCGGACAATGAGTGATTTTTCAAAGGTTTCATTCGAATATTATTAAGTTTCTGCAAATAGGCTACTTAGTCATCACTTTGCCCTATTAAGTATACTAAAATGACTACGTATTTGGTAGTTTGAGCAGTTTTTCAATTGACAATATATTAATTTAGTTATAAGAAATGGTTAAAATAGGATTCTGCTGGTAGTCACTTTTTTACCGCGACAGTGCTATCTCCCCAACGAATTTGTAGACTCCGTTGCATAACACATACTGACATGGCTATTCACAAGAATATTGTCGTTAATGTTTAAATAAATAAAATAACATCTTTATGAAAAAAACCTACAGTATTTTTTATTACGTTAACATTCATATGTATCACAGTATTTGATGTGTCATTGGTATTAAATAAATACACACAGCTGTTTACTTACGCTTATGTTTGTCCAATTACGTAAAACTATAAAAAAATATGTTTTTATTTAATTTCTAGCATCCTTATAATTTTATTTGCCGCATAAAGTTTAAAATAAAATTTTGAGGCAATTTGGTAATAGTGAAGAAGTATTAAGCTATTTCGTTACACATAAATAACGAAACACTTAATAAAATAAGACTGCGAATTGGAATACGGCATTGGTATTTAGTTTTTAGAATTTTATGAATCCTGCTAATTTACAATTGTCGAAATCGCTACCATAATAGTTTTAATCCTGATGCGTGGAATGAAAATATATAAAACATGATATATATTTAAACTCACGTTAAAGATAAAATATGCGTACGTAAATAACTGCGTGCATTAAGTTAATTCCAATGACACATTGTGAAATGCGATAAATTCACATGTAAATGTAACAAAATGTGTTTTTTTAGATATAATTGTTTATTTATTCATTTATGGCTATTATTCTCGTAGAATTGCCATGTCAATGTGTTGTGCAGTGCACTATAGAAAGTTGATCGACATATAGTCACTTGTTTACCGCGATAGTGCTATTAGCAGAGTTCACGTTGAACCACACTTAATTCTTAATGACTAAATTGCCTATTAGAGCAGCCATATATCTCGCAATGCCACCAGATACGTATGACACTGCTTGTTTGTTTTGTGCCTCTCCACAACCAAAGGCACTATGCGATTATGGAGTTTGTTGCCCTGATAAGTGCAATTTAGGAGTGTTAACTATGGACACTGCATTCCATGTCACTGTGGAACTATGACGTACCAATTATAGTAATGGTTGAAATTCGTTATCAGCTTATTTGAGGAAAATGTGATTTGCATAGATAATTAAATTACTTAACGCCGGTAGCACAGCCGCTTACACTTTATACCCAAAGGAGTGAAATCAGACAACTAAACACTAATCACTGAAAATAATTTAAGAAGCTGCTACTGATTGGCGAAACAACGAACTAAATATGACGTAGACTGATTTGCGTACCTTGTGCATGTCCCTGACGTTGGTCGGCGAGAGGCTTACAGAACAACGAAAAACGACAGGTTTTATAACATGTTTTTAAATTGGTTGTTTTTAAGATATTTATACTTTTATACAACAAATTGTTTATCGTTATTTGAATACATTTAAGTTATATTGAAAAATTTAATTG
>NQII01013069.1:0-20966 GCA_002778355.1 Clitarchus hookeri
TATAAGCGTGGGAGCGCTAGGGGCGACCGAGACGTGCGCATCAACACTCTCATCACCTCTACGCGCCAAACACTGCACGGGCGTGCAGTCTTGCCGTCGATAACGTGCATCTATGAGATTTTCAGCTGCGACCCTGCCATTTTATGACGTAATGATAAAAATAAAGGGTTGATGCACGTCCCTGTTCATATTTTTTGTACCGGAATGTTCTTACCTAAAAATTACCGTGAAACACCCGTTTGTGCCATTTTCACTATTACAAGATCATGTTTCAGAGAGAAATGGAGGAACTGAAAAACGTATACAGACGCGTAACGTTTCATAAATACTATTCGTAAGCATACCTCACACACACGTTAGATGGTTTTTTTTAAATAAAACTTTCTTTTTTGCTGGAGCTCTGCACAGCGTTCGGCGGCCTATCCCAGGCGGCCACCTTCAGCAAACTCCAATCGCACATGCCGGGAAAATGGCGTCACGAGACAGCAATATGTCAGCACCTGATAGCGTACACGCCAGCCGTCTAAGCAGTACGCAGAATCCAATTAGACGCAAGGTCCGTTCCCATAATGCTTCGCGCAGACTATCAGAGAACGGGTAGACCCACAACAAAGGTACCCGCCACACCATTTCATCTCTGTGCGCTTATCTACTCTAGGTCGTCTCCGACCGCCACGACAGGCATCGCATCTACGGCCTGTTCCACGAACGAATGCGCTTGTTGTTATAGTTGTGAAGGTATAGTCCGTTTCCTGTCAATTGGCCTCTTTTAAAATAACCTGTCACATTGACAGACGCGAGCCCAATAACGTTTGTAACGACGGAAGGACAAACATTTTACGTAAACATTTGTGAATACTGGTGGAGTGTTTGCTTTAGAACCAGCAATTTAATCAAGCGACGAATGAATAAAGTGATCAGGCCCATGGCAATGTTAATTTAGCATACGGTGGAATAATACACAATTTGCATATACAAGTACGTAGATCTTAAGCAGAGCTTACAAAAGTGCTTATTTTACCGTTATCTGCATATAGTCTTGTATACACCAGTTTATATGGCAAAAGCGGTGTCTCCGTGTGTAACAGATGTTTACAAAACCACAGTTACCCGACTGTCAACATGCGCAGTATGTTATCATAAAAAAATAGTCACAGAGACAACAGTACACATACTGAAAAAAAGGTTTCGTTGAATCAAACAAAGTTTGTTTGGCGCAACCAAATAAATCGTTTGTAGGGGGGCAATGAAATATTTGTTGCTGAAACCAAATTATTTTGTTATTTTTATTTGCTTACCCCAACAAAGATTTGGTTACTGCAACTTAAGATTTGTTTGTCTCTACATAAATTTAAAATATTCGATCGTAGATCGTTTGCGCCCGACGAGATGCACCATAAAATTCAGCTAAACTCACGACTGATGAAATGTCAACGTTTTAAAATAAATACTGTACGAATACTGGACAACGTGTGCCAATAAATATTTCAAGTTTTACAGCTTCACTTTTTAGTTTCCTGTTGAACTTGTTTTATTAGGATGTTTATGCTATCATTAAGCATCATTAAATTCACTAACAAATACTGTTACTATCCTAATAGTCACAAAAATACAAACAAACTCTGGAGCTGTACTTTAGAACGAAAGCACTCAAATGAGTGGCCAAACAATACACTGGCGGAAAGTGAAAAATGTACACCACTAAAGCTGTGACGTAGAAACACCTTATGCGAATGGTGAACTGATAACGGGCAGTATATGCAATAATTAATCGTGCTGTACTATGGACAGAGTAGAGACCGAATACTAGACATAACACCGCTGAGCCCAATTAAACTTTATTTGGCTTGGTGAAAGAGTAGTCTGTTGTTTCAAGCATCGGCCTGCATGTAGCAAGCATTATAGACACGCCACGACGGTATAGACGACCACACATAGTGAAATTAAAGGACTTTGAATGAGGTAATATTGTGGGCCTGGGAAAGACTGGATGGTCCTTCCGAAGGATTGCCCAAACCGTAGGACGGGAAGTGTCTGATGTGCATCATTGGTGGTGCCGGTGGTCCAACGATGGTGCACATGCTCGTCAACCTGGTTTCCAACGGCAGGGGCATACGGATTGCCGCCTGGACCGCCATATCAGACGAGCAGTCATTGCTGATCGCACGACGACCGCCGCACAGATTAGGGCCACTGTTGCACCCAGGGTGTCACCTAGGACTATCACCAACCGTTTGCTAGACGCTGGGCTACGATCAAGGGTGCCGCTTGCCAGACTTCCTCTGACTCATCACCGCGCAGCCCGCCTCGGATGGTGTCGTGAACGACGCAACTGGAGGGATGAATGGCGTGGAGTAGTGTTTGGTGATGAGAGCAGACTCTGCCCTTGGCACCAGTGACGGTCGTTTGCGAGTGCGGCGTCGACCAGGAGAGCGGCAACAACCAGAGTGTATACGGCAGCGACATACAGGACCAACTCTTTGGCAGCATGGTCTGGGGGGCAATAGCCTACAATGACAGTACGCCTCTGGTGTTTGTTGATGGAACACTAACAGTGAACGCTACATCCGGAACAACATCAAGCCCATTTTGTTGCCGTTCCTACAACGCCATGATGATGTCCTCTTCCAGCAGGACAACGCCTATGCACACATATCTTGTGTTACCCAAAGCGCTCTTGAAGGTGTTCATCAACTCCCCTGGTCAGCACGACCACCTGTCCCTCATTGAACATGTGCGGGACAGATGGGACGGCGTTTGGTGTGGTTTGCAATACCGTCAACAAACCTCCACCAATTGCAAAAACCGGTGGAATTAGCGTAGAACACTATTCCCCAAGATTGTCATGCGACACCTTTATGATCGTCTCAATGCACGACTGCAGGACTGCATCGCCGCTAAAGGCCGCTACACATGATACTGCCAGTAGAATTAAAAAATAGTGTTATATACCATGGTCTAGGGTCTGGCAGCCATCTTGTTTCTGGTGGCCATCTTGTCTGCCATCTTGTTTCTGGCCGCTATCTGGTCCAACATATTGCCCACCATCTTGTTTACGACTTCTATCCTGTTTCCTTATTACTCACCGTCGTTCGACTCAGCCATCTTAGATTTAATTTTTTCATGCTCTAACATTTCACAGTGATGTCCACCATCTAGTTTCCCAACCACACGTTAGCTCGACCCTGCCATCTTGGATTTTATATTATCATGCTCTATCACTCCACCTTAATGTCTGCCATTTTGACATCATGCTCTATCATTCTATTCCCATTTTCTCGTGCTCTTGCATTCCTTATACACCATCTTTGTTGGACTTAAAAATGGTTTGTGTGTAGGACTTAGAAAAATTTTGACGTCGGGTAAGGCTTAGAATATTTTTCATCTTGTGCAGGACTTAGAATATATTTCGCCTTATGTAGGATGTAGCCACTCATGTAGGACTTGTAGTCACATTTGTTCCACCATTTATACACATTCATACCACATGCTGGGAGACTGAATATTTTCCGACTCACTCGTGTAGGACTTATAATATATTACAGGCATGTAAGAACTTAGAATTTTTTTTCCCCCGCTCATGTACGATGTGGGTAAATTTCTTCCTTGTGTAGGACTTGTTAAAACTTTAATTTAGTCACCTTCGCTGTCCACTACAGTAGACATCTGTCGCATGCTATCCACCCAGCTATCTTGATATCATGTTCTGTCATTCCACCTCACCTTAGTCGCCCTCTGGTTACTCATTCTGTCACCTTCGCTCCATCCCACCATCTTGAATTTTTTTTCTACTGTTGTTGGACTTGTAAAAATTTCATTCAGTCACCTTCATTCCACCTCATGTAGGACTTAGAAAGACATGTTAACCTAACCTAAACATCTTATAAGATTTAATTTAGTAACCATGTGTATAAATGCTGTTACATAAATACCCATCGCATTTAACTAGTTCTCCTTCGTCGGCAGCAGGACAGAGAAGACCTCCTCGTCGGTTTACAGGTTACGCTTCCTCGTCACTCAGCAAGTCGTGTCCCCAGACGTCATACATCTTGAGCGATATGCTGCTGGATTTCCACTTATGCTAACTTCCATTTGCTCTTGGCATTTATATGCTCCCCTTGAACCATCAAACTGTTTCGTCTGCCAATAACTACATTCGATTTTAGGCTACCATCTTGGATTCCATTTGTTCTTAGCCACAAGGCAAGCTCACCGTAGGTCACTATATTTGTAGGACTTAACCACTAGTATAATACTTATATTTTTTCGCATGTACATAGTACTTAACAACCATATAAAAAATTCTAATTTTTTCCTGTACTCATTTAAGCATACTCTAGCGAAGATTACTTAACAAAGTCCAGAGAAAATCAAACCTAACCCAACATCACATAACCTACCTAAATCTAGAAAAATCTTAGCTAGCCCACCACAATCTAAATAAAAAATTCATACACTTAGCAAACCTTTCTCTACATGCCTCACGACATACCGACCAGCCATACCATCCACTGTAACCCAAGAAAATCTCAGACATACAAACTAACCGCACCATTCTCTATAACACCAAAAAACTCGGCCATACTAATACACCATAACACCTACCCAGGGAACAATGCATTCCAGGTCGACCCAGATCACACAATGTTCCTACCATATGTCAAACTAACATAGCCTTACCTACCAAAGCAGAGAAAATCAAACCTAAACTAACCTACCTTAGTCCAGGTAAAAATTATTAACTATTTCCCACATGCCCTCTATCGTTATTTCAGCCACTTAGGAAAATTTGACATGTCTAGACATTAGAAGCATACTTCATTCAGACTGCAGCCAATCGTCACTTCGGGTAATATCCACCTCACACTCACAAAGGAATGGTCGAAGCATGGAGAATTATAACTAAAATCCAATATAACCCAAGAGAAAGTTAGACACTATAACATCTACCCAAGCAACCACATTACTGGCCATCCCATGCGACAATCATTCCTACCATATGTCAACCTAATATAACCAACTGATGCCATACCACCCAATGTACTATCTATAAACCAAGAGAAACTCAGTCATTACTAATCATCCATATTACCCATCACAATGTAGATGCCATCTGCTTTAACTCAGGTATACCAAGTAACCATACATTATATGCCAGCCACACTAATAACTACCATCCATCAAACAACTGATATGGAGCCACCCAACATCCCATTTTCTATAAACCAAGAAAAACTCAGTCATTACTAATCAACCATACCACCCAACTCACCATCTATAATCCTCAATAACTCAAATGTACCAAGCAATCATAAAGATCAGACCAACACATAACTTAACACCCATTACATTTGCTCCATCAATCGACACTATAAAAAATGTACTAGTCACCATATCACCCAATAATATTTTAAAATGAATCACCCATACCAAGCAAACATACAATCCATACCATACAATCCAGTTCAAACATCGTGGCACAATCAACTTCTTCTCATATCATACAACATACCGATTGACACCAGCCAAATACACTGACCACCCATACCAACCACTTTAACTCAAGATTGCCTTAGTATTACAGGATTCATCAGCACACACAATCCATGCCATTTGAAATACGCCATCAATCACCAGACAGATATACTGTAAATCATACCACACAACAAACCAGCCATACCATCCATCATAACCCAAGGTACAAAGCCGCCACTTTTACAGTCCACACAAACCTATAACACAAACCTTCCTACCCTCAGTAAAACTATCATTACCAACTGATATCAGACCAACCAACGCATCCTCTCATATAACCCAAGAAAAACAGTCGTACCAATCAACCATACCAACCAACACACCAACCATAACAACCATCATAGCTCGAGCAACTATACAGTTGGGACCAGCCCATAACCTAACATCGATTCCATTTGCCATTTGCGCTACAGACCAACACCAGACAAATATAATAGTCATCACACCATCCAATAATATTAAAGCATACCCCAACCATTCAGTCCGCACAGGCCTTACCAAAATAAAATATACCTATTACACATGCCATCTGTTCACCGACACCAGACGAAATATACACACTGCCTAGTATAACTAAAGCATACCTCGTCCATTCAGCCCACATACACCTTATCAAAAATTTAAATACTGTCTATACCATTACCTCTACGACCAGCACCAAAAAATATACTTGGTGGCATACTACACAACATACCACACAATCCACATAATCTAAAATATTCTAGCCAAACATTCCAACCATTAATATCCGTAAACCAACGAATAGGTGTGAAGGGTAGGGGGATGAGAAGGAGGGTATGAACCAAACATAACAACCAAAAACCAGACCAACAATTCAGCTGTTTATGCAAACCATCTATACCAATTGCCATGGCAACCACCATTCCACCAGCATACCAAACCAAACTACCAATAACCCTAGTATCCTGCAGTACTGTAACAACCACAACCCAGCATACATCAGTCACACTGCACACACACATCATTATAAGCAATACAGCAAACAATACCAACAAATCATTTCAATTCTTCTCATACCAACCGACAAACAATACCAACCATTTACCCAGAGACCATGTCGAACATATCAACACCAAAAAACCAGTCGATTATAACAGACATCCATACAACTAACCACATTGCCCAAAACACAGTAAGTACCATCCCCCCATCAAACTAAACAATAATAGCATCCATCATATTAACAAAAAAAAACCAGTCATTTATATCAGCCATCCATATCAATAACTGCATGACAAAACCTACCAGATACCATACCTCCAGCACCCCAGGGGTGCTGAGTACAATACAGAACAATCCTTTCACCATAAAACTAGCTTACCAACATGTCATCTAAATATGTCTACCAATCACAACGATTACCGTACCAGATAACCATACCAACCATAATTATATACTCATACTGAAAAAACAATAGCATCCAAACAAAATACGTGATCTGCTCTAACCCAAGAATACCTAAGTTGTGCTATCAACTATACAGATAATTTAAAACACCGACCTCAGTCATACTGATCAATCATAACAGTCAAATATATTGACTACCATATCAACTATCATTTTTTCTAACTTCACCAATTATACATATACATATATATAGGATAAGTATAAAAGAATACCCCAACTTTGAAGTTATATAATATCAAAACCATACATCCTACAATCTTGATTGATCAATCAAATGAACCATGGAACCGTGAATTTTGTTTACCTTATATTCATAAATGTTCAATATGACTACCATGAGTGGCCCGAATAACATCTACGCGATAATCAACCTCGTTCCACGCTCTTGTCAGCATGTCCGGTGTTACGGTTTGGATGGCGTTTGTAACTCTCGGTTAGAGCCGGTGAGGGGGCAGACAGCTCGCATTCGACACGTTAATGTGAAGGGGACGGTCTGATGCTTCCTTTATGGTTCGCCACCCCATTGGCACCTGTCTGTTCGCGCATACCTGAACGAGACGTTGCCGCAACGCTGGATTGGTCGAGGAGCAGCTGGTGACCAGGCTCTTCATCACTGGCCCCCAAGAAGCCTGAATCTTACCCCTGTGCGGTTTTTTCTATGGGGGTACATAAAGGATCAAGTGTTTCGTCCACCATTGCCGGCTAACATTGGCAACCTCAAAACTGGAATTAAGGACGCCATCCAAACCGTAACACCGGATATGCTGACAAGAGCGTGGAACGAGTTTGATTATCCTGTAGATGTCGTTCGGGCTGCTCGTGGTGGTCCCATTGAACATTTATGAATGTCTGGTAAACAAACTTCACTGTTCCACAGTTCATTTGATTGGTCAATCAAGGTTGTAGGTTGTTTGGTTTTGACATTATATACATTCAAAGTTGGGGTATTCTTTTATACTCATCCTGTACATCTAAACAACCAATATAATACTCCAATCATAAATACCAACCAAGCTCTAACAATCATACCATGTAATTAACGATCTGTAACACCCATACTGACTTAGTTCTCGGATACCATACCAATTTATCAAACCATCCAATCATACTAACCAACAGAACCAGACAATTACTCAACCCTCTCGCACTAACTTAGCATTTCATAAAACCATTCCACTCACAGAAACTAATCATGTAATTAAACCATTCTGACCTCACCATCGAAGATAAACTCTTGCATTACCACCAAACCAACCAAACATATAATCATACCTTCCACCCTCCTGGTTAACAGCCAGCCATTCAGACACATCACAACATACTAAATATCCCTATCACACATTTCCGTTAATGCTAATACCATACTGATAGACCATATAAGCAAGGTACATGACCAAACCAGTCAACCAAAGAATAAAATCATACATTTCAAATATGGTAGGCCATAAAAGCAGACATACTATCACATTAGCCAACAAAAACCAACAATACAAGTCTTTCAATAAATCCTCCAATCAGTCCTCCAATAAATCCGCAATTAATCTTCCGATCCTTGAATCAATCCTCCAATGAATACTCCAATGAATCCCCCAATCTTTTAATCAACTCAGTAACTCGCACAGGAAGACGAGTGTTCTATTAAATTATCTGAATAAAATTTTATTCTGCTTGTTGTATATTATACATAGAAGGAGCATATGGTGCACGCAGTTGTTGTGCAAGTAGTGTTTGTGAAGCGTTCTGCGAACGTGCGGAGAGGAGTGCAGGGAATGAGGAGCGGTGTGCCAATGTCTGGAGAGGTGTGCGGGTTCTTCGGAGAGGTGTGTGGTTGTAGTTGCAGAGAATCAGTGCTACAAGTTTTAGAACGCCTTTTCAAAACTATCACTTAAAGTAATAATAACAGTGCTAAGATTTAACACAGTTTCACCTCTATGCAAATTTTAATTACCGTTTTAACTTCACCACAAAGTGACAATCATTGACAATTTAAAATTATTTATTGATTTTCTGCAGCCTGTTAAGACAATATTTTATTTGTTAGGAACAGGTCCCTCACACCTATCGATACAATATTCTTTACAGTATTCTTTACCGGCCAACCAACCATAATTAATACCATATCAACCTATTATAGTCAGAACTTTTAACAATCCACGAAAAAATGTTCCAACTATCTCATAATATTCGATGTCATAACATAACTACTGACAAAAACATGCCGACTAACTATTTATACAAAATATTCCGATAAAATATTTTCCAAAAGTAATGTAATTCCATGTTGGATACATGGGCAGATCATAACATCAGTCGCTACCTACGTTCCATGCTATTAGGCGATATCAGTTATACGAACCAAAACATTCCTCTCATACCAGCCAAACCAACAAAGCATACACGCTTTCGTATGAAATATTGAGTGAATTATCCTAACAAGTCGTTCAACCATATAATACGTACAAAATGGGCAAATGATACCATCACTACATACAGAATACCCTTGCCAGCGAACCAACAGTACCGAAATGTCATATCAATAGGTCATATTCCCAGGCCATCAAATAAAATGTTCCAGGCAAAAACATTCTAATCATCAATGCTCGTGGGCCACATCACACTAACAATTCTTTGACAGACCATAGCATCAGTCAATAACAAATGAACTATTATTCAATGCTGTCAGAACATACCATCCCTTCCAACCCAAAAATTCCAGTCAATCATCCTGACAGGCAGACCATATGAGCAGACCATTCCATCTGGCAATACCCACAGCCCATACTATCAGAACATATTAACCAGCCATTCCTACAAAAAAAATACTATAAACAAATACTTCACAGCCATGCCATCATGTCATACTAGTCAAATAAACAAAATTTTACAAAAACCAGAGAAGGCAAAGTCATGAGAGCGTTTCTAACAATCATACTGAAACCCTACCACCCACTATACCTGGCAAAACATTTCAGCCATACCATCCCGACTATATAACACCACCTTTACATATCTTGTAATTCATATTCAAAATTATTGCTTCGAGTATATGGTGCACCACACCGATCAAATCGTAGCAGTCTGGACGCAAGTCCTTTCATTCGTTTGGTCCTTACACATAGTCAGTTATCTCTAAATAAAAGTCTTACCACAACAGCAGCACTGTTTTATCGAATAATTATGGGATAATCGGATAAGCTGTACATATAAAAAGCATATGCTCAGTACACGATTTTCACACCACCAGAGGCTTGCATCACCTTCAAGCAGATAAGAACTCGTACATCCAGACTATTGCCAAACTGATTCCCGCCGAGAGCGAAAAACATTTGAGCTTTTACCGACGTCATACAGCTGCCTTTGTATACATATTCCAACCAACCACAGGTGCCTAGGAAGAAATAAATTATTTTTTTAGTTGTGTTCCAAGAATCTCGCAATGATTAATACAATGTATATAAAATTTTCGTACAGTCTTTCCACCTTAATCACAGAATACTCTTTAGTCTAAAAAAGAATTTCAACAAAGTTCCCATATTTCTTTTCTAAATAGCATTCAAATTTTCACAGAAATCCATGCCAATAGCTATACTAAGCATGTATATATTTGAAGTTCTTATAACCTCAAAGCTTACAAATATTTTTGCATATCAAGGAACTGTGTAAGATCATAAGAAAAATATGTGTATTCAATGCTAAAATGAATAACATCTTCAATGTACATGTACCTCAGAATAGTCTTAATCGTTTCTCCCGAACAGCTTAATATAAGGAGGGATCAAGATAAACAAATAAAACAGAAGCCATTCATTCATTTTAACATTATTTTAATAATAATGATTTTGTCTTTTTTATATAATAATTCCTGCTGTGAGCATTTAATCCACTCTTATTCACATATACCACACCACAGTTATCACATGCATAATTCATGCATGAAATAATGAATAAGCAGTTACTAGCTTCATGTCGCCTGGCATTAGAGCTATTCGCGAATAATTTGCCTCAATATTTGCACTCGGCCACTACTGCTGCATTCCCAGAGTCCGTGAACTTTCGCGACACCATTGCATATGTTGACATTACCTTACCCACAGATTTCTTATTCGTATTGTAACAGCTTGCACTGTATCAGGAGTTCCATTTAGTCGTGAAAATTTACCTTCCAACACATCCGTCAACGAAGTGAAAACCTTTTTACACGACGCATGCCTACATATGCTGTTAACACTACACAACAAGCAGTTTATGTTGACCATCTAGAGTGCATCAGTAGATGTCTGCTGGCTATGAAGCTGCAAACACAGCATGGTTGATGGACTGTTATACGAGGCCTTATCAGCCCGATCGCTGTCTAGCTCACCATGAAGTCGTCTATCAGACAACCAATCCTCATTACAGTTGTACATATTTCAGAGCTGGGGGCAACTTGTTTTTATTATTATTATTATTTTGCTGCAGCACTCTCCCGATGTGTCTCGCACCAGCTCCTAGAATGTGGTGAGTCTGTAACAGTAGCACATCCTTGAAAACACTCTAGGCATGGGATACAGCGGAGAATCTCTTTCTCCTGGGACAGATAGGCAGGTAGGTCTTTGTGGACAGATTGTATTTCGCGTCGTGCATACGCGAGAAGGAATTATTTAGGCAGGTACACAAGCTCAGCATCTTTGTCGAGTGCTGCAAGTGATTTAAGCTTTTCATATGTCACGATAGCTGATCAAATTTACTGAGACCGCCAGTACAGCATACCATAATGTTCACTACGCCCTCTCGACAAGAGAAAGAAGTTGTAAATAATTTGTTGTTATACGAGCTAATTTTGTAGACCTAAAAATTGGGTGGGACAGAGCAGAAGTGACATACTTTATCAACACCAGTTTATTCAAAGCAATATTCTGTCGACTATAAAATTACAATTATTTTTATCAAATTATATTATGCTTTAGGCATATTTTTATATTACCATACAATACATGTATAGGCATATAAACTATGCATAATAATATACAAAAATGTCTTAAATGAATATATTCGCAATTATAATTATGTATATTCCTATTACATATTACTATATACGTGTGCATAGACGACTGCATTTTTCGGTTTTATATTTTCCACGTTCACAGAAACGGCCGATTGTAGACAGGCATTTACGCATCCATGGATTGTAGACCGGGCCTTAGACGTAAAGCCTGTTCCAGAGCCTCGCTCAGCCGATCAGCAAATCATCAACAAAACCACCACGTCATTCCACTTCTGTATACTTGCATGTTGTGTGTTGGTGGAAGAAACTTGAGAAACTCAAGTCCTTTTTTTTTTAGTAAAAAAAAATTTATATATATATAACCATGCACACGCACTCTAAGGCCAAATCTGTGGTATCAGTCAGCGTAATAACATTCACTGAAAGTCAACCGAAGTGCTACTACCTACGTTGAGTAATATGACGTAGAGTGATCCCGCTAGCTGCGCAAAACCAGTCTCCGCGCCGCAACACTGAACTGCTTTTCTGCCAATATGACACATAAACAACGTGGATAGTACTTGCTGTTAGAACACTATGTTTGTATACTTGTGTACGTGTAAAAGTATTTTATTCGTATAAAATTGCTTGTATTTTGAAAATTAAGATATAAACAAACAAGTTCATCATTGTTGACCATGTGACTTTGGCAGATGTATTGGTGCGGGGTAGGTCGGTGTTGAGCGCATGCGCAGCAGACGAAAAATCGGCCTACTTCATCTTTAGTCTACGGCTACTACCGGCTGATGAATCAAACAAATGAACTGAGAACCAGTGATTAATGATTGTGGAATTCTTGACATTCTGCACGAATCACTTATAAATCAGTGAAATTTAATAATCACAATAGTCAGTTTTCTGGTGCTGATTGATTACCAGCAGAACCATTTTCAGCGATATTATTTAGCATAATAGTTTGTTTCTTCAAGTATTCAAAACTTTCTCTTTTTAAATATTGTATCAAAACCATAATTTTCATTTAAGTAATTAAATTTTGGCGGCAGTGTTCCTACGTTCTGCAGTAGGTGGGGAGTTTTATTTTAAGTAAATTTTTCAGGTTCGCCTTTGCATTCATCCGGAAGTTTTTTTCTATGTTTATCGCCAATTGTGTGGAAGCAGATGTACAGCGGTCTACAAAAATTATATTTTAAGTCTCTCAACATGTAAATTACGTGATTTGCGTTTCCATTCCTCGGGTTTTGGAGTCTGAGGTCACGTAATCGGCGGTGTACGAAACTGCAAATTAAATTGTGGTTGGTTATTTTTATTTTAATGGGAGATAATTAACTTCGAATGCACATATTTTATATAATACATTTTGTGTACATGTTTTAAAGGCTGTTTTACACATTTGCCGATTATTGTACCTATATGAGTTAAAAAGCAAAAAGCTACATATATAATTTTAGTATTAACGAATGTTACCTAACATTTTTAATACAAAGTTCAACCATGGAACTACTTTCCTTCTGTCTTTACTGACTTTAAAGGGTACATGACACTCAACGTTCCTGTTAATATATAAGCAAGCAGGAGCAGTCACATGTTTTAATGGTTGATTCCAAAAGTGCTTACTTTACCGTGAACAGCCCATATTAAAATATACTTAATTTTTGGTATGAGCACCTTGGTAACTATTGATATCAAGACAAAAATGCCAGAAAATAATTAATAAAAAACGGTGACATTTATGGAATTAATTAATTTTATGTGTTGTGGAATTAACGTGGAGGGATACATCCGCATCGTAAGCGAAAGTTCTGAAGCTAAAAAATGATGCTGGCGTTCACTGAAATTAACATTTATGAGATCCCTTATCTGATTGTAGCCAATTCACATTTGTGGGAGAGCGACTAGACTCTAGGCCGAACTTGAAAGCGAACATAATAACTAATATATAATACCTTCGCAAAACTTCACTAGTTTAAAGATATAGCGATTTTCGCACTTCGATAAGTTGAAAGAAATAAACATACCTTATCTCTTTGATTTACAAATATGCCTCAAGTATATGGCAGCTAGTTACATTAAGTCAAGACTGAAACCGCAAATATAAAAATCCCACGTTCAATGTAAACAGGATGTTACAATTGAAGACGACACTACGTGCATCAGTGCCTGGGAATCAAACCCAGAAAATCGTAGCTTGGCGACTGCGCCGAAACGACCTCGAGTACAAAAGCTGCCGCTACGAAGTCCAACATTGTTATGATGGCGTGGACAATCATTAATTCTACAGCCTGCCTGAACGCGCCATCTCGCACATGTAAGTGTATCCAGGACGTCGGGCAGCTGAATTCAGCAATCAGGACACGCGATTGCTCAAACCCGACGTCAGCAGAAACCCGCTGTGCCGGACGAAGAACGAGGCAGCCAGATGACACGTGAATATAGGCTGTGAGTAAGTCTGTTCTCGCATCGACGCCGACCAACAAAGATGTTCCAGAGGACNTCGACGCCGACCAACAAAGATGTTCCAGAGGACAAGAAGGATGTCAACGTGCCACCCGTCATATTCCGCCTGCATATAGGCTATTCACAGTTAAATGAGCACTTTCGGAAGCCCCCTCATTTAGAATAACTATCAATAAATATATTTTATTTTAGTCCTAGACGTTAACTTCCCGAATGCGGTGAAATAAACACACTGTGTTTTTTAATTACATGGCAATATTTATTTTAAAATATGGATAAAGGATAAAAATAATGGATGAAATAAAAAAAGTAACAAGTCCTCAAAAGTACTCACTTTACCGTGAACAGCCTATATCAGCCTTCGGTATCATGCAATATGGGAAAGATCACTCCAGTAATAAACGTCAAAGATGGCTTCACAATTATATTAAATAAACTCATGTTCGACTAGCTCCTTCGAAGTGTACTAAGATACTGTAAATTTGTAAACTGAAATACATCTGAATAATACTCAATGTAATAGAAATGAATTAGCCTTAGTTTTAATAATAGAGTATCTCTAAAGCCTAGGTTACAAATCCGCCCAAATAAGTAGGCCCTATTAAAAAATTTTAAATATTTAAAACATTACAAATATCTTAAGTTTTAAACCAAATTCACAGGATAACACACAAGCACTACACGAAAAATAAAACGATCCAAATTTATAATACCTACTTATCAGTATAGGAACTTTCGTGAAAGAATTTCATTCACGCTAGACTTCAATATATCAAATGCACACTTGTAGTTTTTTCGTTTGGTATCAGGCCGTGGGTGGCTCTTAACACCGAGGTCTTGAGAGCTGATGAGTGTGAAGCGAGACGAGAGTGGAGCACCGCCGCGATGAAAGGGGCGGGCGAAACGGGAGATCTCCGAGAAAACCCACCGACCAGCGGCATCGTCTGGGACGATTCCCACTTGCGAAAATCCGGGAGTGACCTCGCCGGGAATCGAACCCATTTCGTCTATGTTGGAGGCGAGTAGTTTAACCACTACACCACCACGGCCCCTATTTGATTGGGCACAACCCGGACTAAGTTCTTCTGGTACCAAACGTCTGTGCCTTGTGAGCGAACACCCAAGACGCATAGAAGTGAATGTCATCCACTCAAATGAAGTTCAGCTTAAACAAAGCGTTTTGAAATACAACAAGAAAGAACTCTTCTTCTCGATAGTCGGTGGCCCCTACAGTTATCAATTAGGTTCGTGTAACAAGTGCCCTCAATTAGGTTCGTGTAACAAGTACCCTTTACTAATAGTGAAATTCATGTTTTGGTTACGCAATGCACACTTTTGACCTTTATGAGAAAGCTTAGAGTAAATTGGCTGATCAAATTTAACGATCAGTGCGCAGGCAATTGTTTGCGAGTATCATCACATAGTCCTTAAAATATTGCTGCCATTTCCACTTTGATGTTCTATTTAATCCAGGATAAACAGGTTTCGTAGCAATTAAAACATTTGGTAGCGTATAGAAAGAAAATATTTAAAATGTCCGAAAATATTCGAGAATCATGAAACATGGGCGCTAATAAGAGTTATTAATAGGTATAAAAAATGTGACATAATACGCAGACAGAAACTAAAGTGACACGTATGATCTACGGAAAAAGTATAACTCAGGACTATTTTCGTTATTTATATGTTGCTTCTGTCTGACCTCGTCAATTAATACATGTAAACGGTGATAGATGAATGTAAGTTAAATTCACCCTAATTAAATAATGTTCCTCATTTTTCTTTGCCCAAAATCCCAAACCTTGAACGCTATCCATCGAAGCCATGGATACATATGTAAACAAGTGGAAATAGAATATCTTATACATTACGGAGTCCTCGTTTCGTTTTTGGTGTAGCTGAAAGGGCAGTTTTTGATGGGAATGTTGGTTTATGATTTGTTTTCCTTGCCGTCGCGTCAGTTAGATATAAATTACGGTGAGCGATGTTTGTATACTGTATGCTTTTGACTATAGCACTAGGCGTACTTATTGATTGGTCTAATAACTTATTTTTAATAATTCCGGACATTGCACTGAAGCACATTAAGTTGGCACTTATTTGTGTTAAAATTATACGTTCCAAATATTCCACAAAGGTTCAATTTATATTTGTGAATTAATGTGCTTGGTGAAAACAAACTATATTAATATACATTTGTTTAGATATATAAAACCAGTTTAAATGTTTATACGTTTTTGTATTATAATTCATACCATGACTATAAATATTTACAACTATGCGTTCAAACTAAAATTTTTAACTAGCATATTTAAAACATTTTGTGCTTTACTGTTATTAAAATACTGCGAGAGTATTAAGATTTAAAAATGGTGTTGTGGAGGAGAAAGAGAGAACGAGATAACAGCCGTATGTGTGGAAGATGAAGCGAGTGCAATAAAAGCAGGATTTGAGGTTTCCGAATGCTTTTCTTGGGTGAGTGGCGCCATCGACAAGATGAAACGGAATTTCGGCGAGAAAAGTCGCAGTAATAAATGAAAGTGGGCGCGGAATGTTCACAGTCGAGAATTTCGAAACCAGAACGGAGGGAGGAGAAGCTCTTGCAGTTTACGGTCCTGCCGAAAGATGAAACGAAGCGCTGTTTTACCCTGGAAAGAACCGAAGCAGCTTCCTAAGGCAAGGTGGATGGATGTTGTGCGTGCGGATTTGCTTCAGACAACTTTCTCTTGCAGAAGATGAGAACTTCGGACATGACGGCGTTTGATAATCAGTACATATATTTATTTTTTAGTGAAGTGCCAATTGAGTGCTATTTACGTAAAAAGATGCACAACCACTCCATTTTAAAACACTTTGTAATGGAGATATTGCCTCAGAAATATCACCAAACGAAATATTTTACGGTTAGTAAGAAATACAAATTGTCGCTTACCTATTGAAAGGTGATAGTCTCTGAACGGTCGGGCCCACTCTGAAACAATGTACAGGTGGTACTGATTACACGAGCTTACTTCAACGATAAAAAATACTATAAGATAACATAATTATGGCACCGTCACATCGCAGTACACTCCGGGAAAAGAATTAGTAATGAATTAAGTGTTATACTCGTAAAACTATATTCAGTGGAAATAACGAGCCAAAATCACTTTCGATGTGTATGGTACACGTGGGTTTACTATTGCACACAGTGAATTGTTGAGACGTGTACCGGGAAGGAAAACTATCCAAACTGACTGCAGTTAACAGGACTTGAAAATAATAAGTTATAGAATGTTTTTTTTATCGGTTATCTTACAGCAATTTCTTCAAAACCTTTAAGCTGCACCTGGCATGTTATGCAGAGCTTGGAAGAATACAGGTCCCTCGTCTGTTAAATTGTTTACCCACGTAGGCTAGGATAATTTCGGCTGAAAACTCCACGTGTATTAAAGATAGTTTTTTAAACTACACGTTAAATTAACGTTTTGAGTGAACAGTTGTTTACTTTGTAACATTACAAACCTACATAGGTCGAACAGTGTAAAATATATATTTATAATGGTAACGTCTTGGATATTTACACATGAAATCAGAAAACTCAGTAATTTCGTTTGGAATAAACATTTTTAAGGCAATGAAATACTCCACTGTTGTATTATTTCCTTATTTATGTAATTTTATTTAAGTTTACAGAACATCTCTAATTTTGCCCAAGTTAATAATTGCGATTTTACCTCAAAAATTATTTAATTCGTTTCGTTTAGAATGCCATGCAGGACAATATCGTATGCTAATAGAGGGGAAAACAATAGAAATATCTTACAGTATTTTCATTCTACTTTTTTTTTTGCAGGAAAGATGTTGTTATAAATATACTAATTCGATAAAAATTATATTTTACCCTACTAAAGCCTATAATGGATTTAAAATTTTTGCCTGCTATTATGGGTATATCTTGGGATATTAATTTGTAAGAACATACCCTTTGCAGTATTTCCCTCCGTAAGGAAGATAATTCAGAAACGACTTCAATTCTTTTACAGTGTTTTAGCCACATTCTGCAGATAACACCACAAAAGAATAGCACTGGAAAGGAAAACTTTCAGTCTACACTAAACTAAGTTACTCTTAATACTGGTGATTCGAACCTGTCACTTTTGAAGATGTGAATGTTTGTGTCTGTAAATGACTGAAAAACATTACTGAAAACATACTTTCGGGAATGGTATTTTTTTGTTAATTATGTGGAAATAATAAGGGTACCAACAGGTCCTAATTTGCGAATTCCCTGTCTTTTCTTATAATTTTCCTTGTCAATATTTTCTAGCGTGACTGCATTTAAGAAAATGCCAACAAATGTAGAAACGAAACAAGAAAACTCCTATCAATATTGCCCAAATATTAAAAAACATTTAACAAAAGCAAAACCATATAATTCTCACTTTGTGCTGCGAACTTAGGCCTACACAAATTTTCACTTTTTCAGGCAAGAAGATAAAACACATCACTAGTAATTGAAAATGTTTAGCAACGAAGCCTTACAGTTAGACAAAAGATCCTTCAGTACACAATTGACTGGGACACTGCCACTTGAATTGTACAGCCAATTCGCAATTTCTTCACTTTTTAAATCAAACCTTTGAACAACCACGCCATGTACATATAACGTGTTTGGTTGTATCCTGATTATGTAATGTATCACAAGCGTTTTATACTTGTGCAATCATTAAAGTACCTTATTTTTTGTTTAATTGAAACTTTATTTGTGTGATTTCTCTATAAATAATAATACTTCATTAATAATTAATATTAATAAAGAACAGTAAGAAATAGTTTTTATACAAAATGTTACTACACGTAGTGCGCACGACTGCTGTGCGTTGTCCCTTTGTTGTAATTTTCTATACTAGTTTAAGCTTTGTTTGAATGAGGCGGAGGGATATCCTGTAAGTGGAACTTTAGTAGGGCTTCAGAAAAGTTGGAAGTAATCATGAATGGACAATAACACAAGACATTGTGGAAGGAATAAATTTATGAATATTTTCATAAACCTAAAAAAATATAATATTCTGTAGACACTAACATTTCACATATGAACCTGTATAATTCTTTTATTAAAAATACAATAAAATCCATTTCACAGGTGTCAAAAATTCAAAAATTTGCACAAATAAAAATTTTTTCCAATTAAAAAAAAAAGAGATAACGTCATGGGATGTGTGTCGCATTTCGACACTTTTAAGAATACTGTGGCTTCGTGACTTTCTGTCAGGCGTTCGCACTTGATGTTCGACTCATGGGTTCTCAGGATACAGCGAAAGGGGAATACCACTCGCAGAGACAACGGCCGAATTTTGTTGTTTGTGTGGGTGTGAGGTGTGTGTGTAGCGGTAGGGTGTAGAAAGTGAGCTATCGCCGTGAAGTATGGATTTGATTGCGCATTTAAAGTCAAACATGCGAATGTGATTTTAAAAAAACTTTACGTAATATCTTATTTTCATTTGTTGTTTAATGCTGACCATATTGCTGCTTTTATTGTGTATCATTTTTTTTCTCTGTGTATTATTCTGTTTTGTATTTCCTACTTTAAATCTGTTAATTTATTTGTCCCTTTTCTGAAAAATTAAATTTTGTCTCCCTTCAGTGCTGTGACTTCCAAACAACAAAATTTACTTCAAAAATAAATTTTAGATTATCAACTTAGTTTTTGAAGTAATTCACTTGAAATTAATTTCATCGCTTGGTCTAAATCACCAAATTAACTTTTCAAAGCCAACATACAACTACTGTTCAACTAAGTACAGTCAAACTTTAAACTCTATAGGCTGTAGCTACTCATAAAGGTGACTAGATATATTCTTATAACAAATTTCCTGGCATTTTCCTGGCTTTTCCAGGTATCCTGTTACTTTTTGATTGTTAGAATACACGGAAAAAATGTAAATTAATTTTATGTTACTTCCTCAAAAATTACAGTAAGAAATAGTTTTTATACAAAATGTTACTACACGTAGTGCGCACGACTGCTGTGCGTTGTCCCTTTGTTGTGATTTTCTATACTAGTTTAAGCTTTGTTTGAATGAGGCGGAGGGATATCCTGTAAGTGGAACTTTAGTAGGGCTTCAGAAAAGTTGGAAGTAATCATGAATGGACAATAACACAAGACATTGTGGAAGGAATAAATTTATGAATATTTTCATAAACCTAAACAAATATAATATTCTGTAGACACTAACATTTCACATATGAACCTGTATAATTATTTTATTAAAAATACAATAAAATCCATTTCACAGGTGTCAAAAATTAAAAAATTTGCACAAATAAAATTTTTTTCCAATTAAAAAAAAAAAGAGATAACGTCATGGGATGTGTGTCGCATTTCGACACTTTTAAGAATACTGCGGCTTCGTGACTTTCTGTCAGGCGTTCGCACTTGATGTTCGACTCATGGGTTCTCAGGATACAGCGAAAGGGGAATACCACTCGCAGAGACAACGGCCGAATTTTGTTGTTTGTGTGGGTGTGAGGTGTGTGTGTAGCGGTAGGGTGTAGAAAGTGAGCTATCGCCGTGAAGTATGGA